>CAJPEV010000011.1:27077-63610 GCA_905338385.1 Darwinula stevensoni | reverse complement strand
TCACCCCCCCCCCCCCCCCCCCCCCCCTAGTGACCCTGGCTCGGCGTCGCGCCCCCTTTCTCTCTGAGAGGAGTACCTAGAAATTGAACTTACACTACGGATGCTTTTTTCATGCGACGATTGAAAAAATAGGAAACGAATTGCAACGTTTCAGGGACCGGGTCACAGCTAGAAATCAGATGATCATTCGCGTAATTTAATGAGAACGACGCTCACATGCTTCAGGGCCCACAAATGAGCGAATCTGGACTGGCCGGTAACAATAAAGGCGCAAATCTCATTTTCAAAGACCTGACAAAGAAATGTCTTCGGAAATTTTGCTCTGCCCAGGAAACCCAGCTCTTCCGCGTCGTCGAGTTTCTTCTATTTTAGTATTTATTATTAAGTATTTATTTAGACAGAACGAGTGCACGGACGCTGCATTCGTCGAGCATTCAAGTTACAACCCAAAGGGAAGCACGATTAATTTGTCATCTTCATTCGAATCGCTGGAAATCGCCGACGGAGATGTACACCCCTTGAAAAAAAGAATTTAATTTAAAAGTCTGTCCCTTGAATTGCTTTAATTTAATTTTTTCTAGGTTACATTCGTCGGTCGGTTGCAAGTAGGACATCTCGCGTTTTTCTTGCAGATACGGAGATCTCTTTCACTGACNAAAGGTGGGGGGCAATTTTGACGTAGGTACTAGACAGTAAGCAACTAGGATAGTAAAAAAAAAAAAAAAACAAAAAAAAAACAAACAAAAATACAAAAATATTTAGCTTTAAGAGGGTTAGGCCTACCCTAAATTAAGGCACGCTCGACCTCGACACGTGATATCGAAATGGGCGAAATCGCCTCTTGATATCACTAACTCTCCTGAATTTATTTAGTCTTGTACTCCTGAAGAAAGAGCCAGACGGACTTGAAGGACTGTGACCTTTTTTCAGTAAAAAAAATATAGATAAATAATATATTCCATAGTTTTTTAAATTGCACATTGCAGTAGATGAAAAAAATAATCCCATGACCTGTTGCGTCCCCCCTGGGACCCGCTTGCCCCCCCCCCCCCCCTAGGGGTCGCGCCCCCTAGTTTGAGAACCCTGCATTAAAGGGATACCATGACAGTACCATTATCTTGCGAGACAAAAGGACTCTACATGTAATTGGCCTGAGTAAAGCATGAAGATTTGAAACGAATTGGAAATAGTTCAAACTCTCACCCTGTCTTCAAACTGAAGAGGAAATATCGAGACAGAAATGAGTGTCGATACACCTTCTGGGGATCGGATATGATGGCTGCAAAACTCCTGTCCGCTGAGAACTTCTCCCGATAGCCACCCGTTTGTCCCTATAGTGGAATAATACAAACCATGGTGATGAAATTTTCCCTGCGAGAGGGAATCAACGCAAGACGGATGAAATGAACCGTTCACCATGATGCGCCCTGGGATGAGTAAGTTCGCAATTGCAGTGGAGACGTCGTAGGCCATGACACCGAAGTCGTCAGTGAAAGAGATCTCCGTATCTGCAAGAAAAACGCTCAAGCTAGTGGCACGGCGTACTTCGCGCTCCCACCCGAAACGAGAGAGCCTCCTACCTGAAATCCAAGATCCGTTGTTCATGAAGATTTGGGGGATACTTCCACGAAGGAAGTCCTTCAACGCGAGGGGATCCCCACCGGTCCCGTCCAAGGGGTGAGGAAGTGAAAGCGCTTTTGACGTGGATTCGCTCGTTTGACCTCCGTGGGTCAACACGGCGATAGTTACCAGAAGAAGAATCATGACAACGGCCACGATTCCTCCGATCACGATAGGCCGGAATAACCGGTGACTCCTCACTCCACCTCCTCCAACTAGCACCTTCGATAACAAAATCAAAACTTTGGGTCATTTTCCCACTTCTCAAGACTCAGAGTTACTCTTTTTTTTTGCTATGGTACGAATTCCAATTCTCTTGAAGATTCTGGCGCATCGGTACCTGGATCAGGTGGATTGCCCGCCCAGTAGATGAAAGAGATTCCGATTTCAGCGGCTGATACATGAACGAGAGAAAAAATCACTATGAAGAATCTATTCACTGTTGCCCGGAGAGAAGGAACCGAGTAGAACCGATACAATTCGAGATCGTTATGGCACGTTCTAAAACCAGAGGAGGAAAGAACGACTGCGAGAAAAAGCCATATCTACCTAAGGGATACGGACGAAGAACATGCATAGAGAGGAACAGGACGAGAACACTAACGACGCATGGCACAATCAACGAGTCGACTGGATAGAGATGGAGTTGAGGGACTCTCCCTCCATAATGGAGGATGATGGTGATGGGCGCATCTCCTCTACCCACCAGATGAACATGACCTTGATCCAAACTGGGTCGATCTCCCCTGGGATCCAAGGTTATCTCACTATCAGATGGCCGAGTCTGATCGCGACCCGATTCCAAGTCAAACATTTATGACGGGGCAACGACCCACTCTCAACTTCGTCATCCGGAACTAAGAGTCTGAAGAATGTCTGGAGAAAACGAGGTCATCCTGGAGTAAACGCAATTGAGACTCACAGGATAATCCAATCGCTCTTGAACTGGTTTCATCTCGCCATTGGAATCGGCTCGAACGGGTCCAGGGTCTGTAGGTCCCAAAGAAACGGTTCCTCCATTTCTCTCATAATAATCGCTATCGGTCTGCTCTTCCTGGATCGGGGGTTCGGAAGGGATGAATGTGGACAGCATATCGGGACCCGACAGATGGATCTCTTCTAAAAGGATATCCATCGTTGCTGGTCCTTTGTACTCATCATGTCCTTGATCTTCTTTGTCCGACGTCGAAGGACTCACTAACAAATTACTACCCATCTTGCTGGGATGGAAATGCACTGAAGACCGGTTCCGATTCTCGATCGCATTTTATACGATAGGATCGACAGCATCTCGTCCAGGGAATCGTTTTGCACGATCAGCCTTGAATCGGACTCAGCGTACGTGTAATGATGAAACTATGGGATCGCATCGCCTGTCCGTGCTGCTATGAAAGTTGCTTTGCCTGTTCCAGGAAGCGGATAATGCTCTTCCAGGCCGTGCCTCTTATCTCCTCGTCCGCAGACATTCCCGAAGTCCAGTCATTCAAGATCGCTTATTCGGGGAAAGCATACGTCTAATCCTAAACACCCCATCCCTTTCCCTCCCCAATTACGCTAGCCAAGCCGAATCTATCGGTTGGACGTCCATGTAAGCTTGCAACCAAGCATACACTGAAGTTGACAGCATTGGCTTTGATCTGACGGAAAGAAGGAATCGAGGGAGCCATCGAGGGGACTTCGAGGAAGATTTTCCTGCCTGTGCAGTCACGTGCACCAGCTTCAAAATTCCCAGTAAAAGGGGGGAAAAAATCCTAGATCCAACTTCACCATAATAATTCCCAGGCCGTACCTGACCCACATGTGTTTGAATGTGGAATTTCACCCCGAACGAGGCAACTGAGTTATCGTCGGATAACTCAGTCGGAAACTACCTCCTTGGACACTTCCCGATCGTAGACATAGGAGACGGAACCATTACCTCGAAGTAGTTCAAACGTCGAACTCCATATAACACGGAAGGTTTGGCAGCGTTCTTCACTGCTATTCCCGATGGGAGAAGAAGGTATCGGCCAAATTAATTGAATGTCCAGAGCGTGATGAGGTTCTTTTTCACAGCTGATGGATGGAGAAAGACAGGCTCCCAAACGAGGCACAACTGACGCGAAGGAGTGCTACTTCGATTGTGACGGTCAGCGATGCCGTGTCGAGAAAGGATGGCCTTCTTTCGCACGATAACCGGGGGGAAAACGATCCATGTGACTCTCCAAAGCCTTTCCGCTCCACAGATTTCGTGACTCACAACGTGGTCTACAGTCAGAGATAATATGATGAGAGAGAGTTTGACGGAGCATCAAGAGTCTTCCTCTCCACCGTCCCAGACCTATTACGAGCAAGCAACAAGTATCCCATCCTTTGAACCCATGTGGATAGTATGACTCATGATAGCATCGACAGAACACTCAATACACGTGTTTTTCTGCAACCAAAACCATACGAGGTCGATGGCAAGGCGACCCCTGAATTCCTCTATGTACCGAAGGATTCTGACTTCGCTGACAGGCAGATGTCTCGCATCGATTCCGACAGAACCACAACTTACCGGCCTGATGACCGGGGAAAAACGAAGTCCATATCTAAGCTGAAATCGAACCAAAGGCTTTCGCAAGGTTTTGTCGTGAATTCTTTTCCAGCATAACCCTCAGAGATAACTCACCATAACTCACGTGCCTGCAGTGAACCTCGCCCACCGCATAAAAAGGTACCCGAGCTGAAGATCGCGCAACTGAATTGCTCCCTTCGCGAATAGGCTTTCTCAGTCCCGAAGGAGAATCACGTGCTCTTGCACTTCCTTCAGTATAGGTTCGGGAAAGAAAGAAGACATGAGGGGCATGTAAACCACATCGCTTAATTTTAGTCGTTCCGATTTCGTGAAAATGCCCGCACGAGAATCGGTGTAATTGAGATGATCCCATTCCCGTGGGCGCCCATCATGAAAAATCAATCTGAATTGAAACGGATCCGATACGGGATGAAGATGGCATTCACATGGCATTTATGGAAATGAAGTCAACTTGGATAAACCAGTTTCGAAAGGAGCCATGATGAAGTGAGACGTGTGGGCATGAGTTTCACTACCGTGACGCATGTCAACCTATAATTCCTCAATTCATTCTCTGACCAAGGACGATGTTTTCCCGTCTATTCTCCGAATAAAAGAGGCTAGTCGTATAATAATAATAAAACCAAGCCTTGTGCGCAGTATTGTGCCAAGGTTACCTCACTACGTATTAGGAAGGGGCATCTGTGGGCCGTGACTGGAATATTTAATCTAGAAACACGAAAGCAAACAAAAATAAAAAATTACGTCCAGGAATCTCGTAACCTCATTTGCCTGCAGTTTGACGTGCTTAAAATGAAAGTACGATCAATCCTTCATTCCACTTTTATTCATATTTTTAAGAGACCAGTGTGATGTCCGCAAGAGGGGATAATTGAGCATGCAAGAGCCGATTCTTTGGCACATTTTTTTACCCTTCCGAATCGTGGTCCTTTCGATACGCATTGTAATCCATTTATTACATTGTCCACCAATTAAATTGCAACATCAAGGAGTTGAACGACATTGAAATTTGGTGCATAAACTCCTATCGGTGTCATGACACCGATTAGAGTTTCAAGTAATTTGATTATTCACAGAGAAACTCGTCAAATGCCTTCAGACAAAGGTCAAGTGGGGAGTTCTAATAGTCTTTTTATTATTAAAAAAAATTACTACCCAGAAGGAGATTATAAAGTGTTATTATTATTAAGTAACTCAATGGTGTCTAAGAGCATCGAGGAGGGTTCCAAGATCACAAGTTGAGACGATACAGAAAAAACTTATCGAACGCCCGAGCAATAGACGAATTTAGCTTCGATATCGTGCCGTATTCCTTTTCTTCCTCAAGCCACTTCGCTGATCTTGAATGCTTTTAACTGTGAAGTCATGCCGAGACCACCTCTACGAACTCAATTCTTCAGCGTCGGTTAATCGGAACGCATGAATCAACCTGGTGCATCGACCTGAAGCAGACATCAGGATGATGCATCAGATTGAGCTTGGTCTTGGTCTTGGATCAACCCTATTTAGGATCCTTAGCATAGCATGCAACAGATGTATCAGCTTGACACATCAAGCAGATTACGGAAGAAGGTGGCCCCACCGATAACGCCAGTTCCCTCTTCTCCTTCCCTTAAGCCACCTCGCTGTTAAGAGCAAGGCGGCTTAAGAGGGCTTAAGGAGGCCTCTGTCGAATGTTTATTTTCGTAAAATCGAGATAGTTTGGTGTGGATGATGCAGGCAGGTCATCGCCTGCATCAGGTCACACATCACCATGGCATAAGTGTGGCCAGTATGCGGCGCCGTAGGACAGAGGCTGACGACTTTCCCGGCCCGTCGTGATCTGAGGATGGTGCCAAGCCTCGCCGTCGTTCACGATTGTCCTCGTTCTCACGAGGCTCAAAGCTCCTCTCAGATCACGACGGCTAGGAAAGATGGGTGCTTGCATGCATGCATCACAATTAATCGACTTAGGTTAAACTCTCGATCAAGATGATGGGAGCGAGTTCGGAGACTTATTCTCGGCATGACTTCACAAGCAATCGAGAACGGCAAAGAGACTTGAGGGAAAAAGAAAAAGAAGCAAAAAAAAATGGAAAAGTAGAGGAACGTTTCCAGTGAAGCCTCTTCTTCTATTCCTCGGCATTCGGCAAGTTTTCTCCGATTCGCCCGATCCTTGAAACTTTCCTAGATGTTTTTAGACATAATTAGAATATATAAATATCATTAAAACGAAACCCTCTGGGTGTCTTTCTTTAGAGCGATTAATAGGAGCCCCCCCACTTGCCCTTTGCATGATGGCATTTGACGGGTTTTCTATGAATAATAATCTTAACGCCTTTGAAACCTTAATCGATTTCATGAGAAAGGTAGGGTTTCGCGTATCAAATTTCATCAATATCGCTTTACTCCTTGGCGTTCCAGTTTCATCGGCGGAGAGTGAATACCGGATATGATCCTCATAAAAAGAGGTTTCATCAAGAGTCGACGTGCAACGTTACTCTCATCAAGATTGAAGGCATTTCTCACGCGTACTGAGTCAATTTTATTTCGCTCTGTGCAGTTCGGAGCGGCTTCCGGTCGCTCTGAGTTTGGAAATCGGGTCTAAGCAGGAATACTGGGTGTTTTGAAGGTACTTATTCGAATATAGTTACGTTGGTTATAAGAGCAAAATGTGGTATTTTATGCAATATATATAAAGTTAAATTGACAACTCCAAGCCTTTTTACTTTTCCCAATAGTGACGTTGTAACACCGTCACCACGCTGACAAAGTACGACGGCAATGAGGTTTGGCCCGAAAATTAAGAAATCCGAACTGGGGGAAAAAAATTCCTGCAAGGAGCCTAGAGGAAACGGAACGAGAGTCCTTAAGGAAAGGCTCTCGTTCCGATTGAAAGAACAAGCCATATGGTCACTTTTACTTTCAGAAAAATGTTGGAAAACAGTTGCTTTCACAGTTAGGAAGTTATCAGTGGATGAGTACATGTACTGCCGATGGGATGATTTGAGACCACTTTCACTGTCGGATCGAAAGACTGCCCTGAAAGCAGATCAGATTACTGTCGTTAGTAACCTTCCGTGAATGGGCCTCAGGACTTACCAGGCAAGGAGCTTCACCATAGATTCTGAGAAGCCATCTCATGCTATTGAAGAGCCCCTTTTCTTTCCAGCACCCACCAGTGTCGTCCTTCCGTGAATGAAACAAGTGGTCTAACATTAACGGTACTTCTGCGACACGGAAGGGAATGGTAAAGAAAACCCTCTCATCGAAACGAGATCAGGCTTTGTTCTCGGAAAAGCAGATGAACTCAAATCGCACATGTCAGATAACCCTTTTCTCCATCGACCTGATAACGGTCTCGTGTCGTACGTGAGCATGGCAAGAACGACCCTCCCAACGGGCAAGTTCCATCTAAACCCACCCTAGAGCTGCCGAGAGGAACGAAGAGTTTCTTCTATCTTTGCCGACTCAAAAACCACCTGCCTCCTCGTACTAATTTTCCAAAACGTCGTCGGCCGAATTCAGTGTATAACAAACCGTCCGGACTCTGGAATCAGATCATCCTGCCTCTTCCGCAAAGAAATGTGACAAAGTATGTGCGACAAAAGAATTAGTGGCAAATACGACCCAAGTCGATGACGCTGCACTAGTTTCATTGAAAGACTAGAAAGTCAAAATAAAAAAGTGCCGAATCGTGCAGGATCGCGCTCCAAAAAGCAAGGAAACAAGGCATCGGCGAATAAGATGAAAAATTGTCTAAGGATAGATTCGCTGATGAATTACCTTTTTCACAGTATTCACAATATTCAGAGTATTCATCCACAGAATGTCATAGCAGAGGATTTTCAGGTCCTGAATTTTCCCTATATATCTGGGGGGGAGGTCCAACAAGATTCTTGTGTTGTTTTGTACCTAAAGATTTTGTCCTCGTTTACACTTGTATCGTTACTTCATGGACAAGTCCACGACCGCTTCACGTTCGTTCGGTATTCCATAAAAAGTTCAAGGTCACGACAGAAACTTTGAGCGTGAGATCCAAATATCCAAAGTCGAAAAATGTCCATCTGTAGATCGCACGCAAAAATCGGTTAAGCAACCTTTCACAGGAAACTCTGACTTAATTACGAGTGGCATTGAATACTTCTTGCTCTAATGCATTATTGGAAATTCCAAAAAATAGTTGTTCTCAAGGCAAGTTCAACCTATTCATCTGAATGCAAATTGTACTTTTCTTTTAGCAGGGCTGTGTGGTCTGGATATATATTTTTCAGTCATTTCAGGTCTACTGCAAATCATTACTTCAAAGCCCAAAAGCACACACCACGAGCGAGATGAAGAAACGGTACCCTCATATTTGGGATTAAATCCTGATGTAATTTCTGCTCTAGGTCTAGCCATTTTGAATTCGAAGTACTTTTTAGTATTTTCCATAATGTACATAAGACCCTCAAGAAGCGCAGCGTCAGAGCAACACGAGTCCAACGCAATTATACATGTTGAAATAGGCTTTATGATTTTTCACTCCTCTCGATCTGCGATTTCGTGAATAAGTATTTTCTTTAATCTGATCATCTCTGATGGTTCCATTTGGAACCACAAATTTCAAGAATTCTCCATGTGGACTTCTCCTGTATGGCGGCTGTCAGCTTTACCTCACCAATCTGATGACATGTTCATGACGTGGCAGTTATGTCCCTGCACTAATTTGGAGCAGTAAAAGAGAGGGAACTTTGAGGTTTTTGACACTTTGAAGAGTAAGTTTCAAAAATTCTTTTCATAGGCTTAAAAAAAAAAGTTTTTGAAAGTTAGATAACGGAAAATCGCGGAAATGTTGAAAAGCATATTCATATTGCGGCAAATAATTATTTTATTCTAAGCAAAGCTAATTTAATTGCAGGATCACGACATAATTTTAAAATTGTAAATATGAATTTAAATTAATTTATTGAAAGCATGTAAAGGTTGATTTTTTATACATCGGACCATTATAGATATTTAAGCTCTGAAAAAAAAAAGAAGTTAGATATATGAAATTTTGCATCGAGAATCCATAATCACGGGAAAGTCATACTCCATGAAAAAACACGTTCAATGTGCCCTCCTCTGTGCGCAATCACACGTCGGAGGCGTGTGGTGTAATTCTGAACTACGGCCTGCAGATTATACCGGGAAATATTAATAGAGTAGACATCATGTTCTGTGGCCGCCTTCAGGTCTCCCAACGTGCATGGAACTCTTTTAAAGGATTGGGTGGAAAAATGGATTTAAAGACTTTGGGTGGATTGCATAAAACTGACTTCAGTGCAATGAAGCTTTAAACTTCCATTGGCACCGCTAAAGGAGACTTAAACCTCCTTTAGCACCATTACAGGAGGTGTATAGCTTTATTACGCTAAAGTCAGTTTTATTCAATCCACCCTTTGTCCTTTAGGTATCCCCAGAGGAAATAGTCCCATGGATTGAGATAGGGGAGCAATGATGCCCATGCCAAGACGGCGAACGTTGTGTTGACTTCATGCACGATAACTTCGGCGCCAGAATGTTGTCTAGCAGATACATTAATAACCACAACAGTGAGTTGGTATTACCATCATCACAGTGATTGTGTCTCGTCAAAGAGGAAACGGGAAGAACTCGCAGATCGGAAGACAACCATGAAGCCATCCAATTTGTACCATGCGACTTCCACTCCGCAAGGACTTTAATTCTAACTGGAGCAGTTGCTGTAGCTTTATCTTTCAACACTTCGAAACGAAACTCTTCATTTCCGGAGACTTTTTGGAGAATCCATCCAACCGAGAGGGTGAAACCCATTTTTCGGCTTTCGCTTATGGGGGTTCACACGCGATTATATTCCCATCAATGTTACTTGCGTGAGAGTTCGTCTCCACAGATAACCTGTTTGTGAGAACACTTCGACGAGACAGGGTTCATTTCCATTTTCGTGAATGCACAAAAACGCAGGTAAACCCCCCCGGGTTAACATATTTGAGTACACTCGTGAACCAGGTCTCGGACACGGCGCGGGAATAAGGACGCAGGCAACTGCAAAGCGAAAACCTTAAGGAGCTGAAATCGATGAAACCCTCAAAAGCAAGGAAACGATTTCTTCACGCCCAGAATCATTGGCATATAGACTCAATGTTTTCAACTATGGATAAGGTGCCTATGCAGGAAACAGTAGGCACTCAAAACCAGACCGGCATCTCTGAGATCTCTTACTTGACAACTGATTCAAATAATGGCATCCCCCTTGATAGAAGAGAATTTTCTGGCTAGTTCGATAACGTCATAACTAGACGAGTAAATTGTGACGAAGCTGGTAATAATAATTAAGTATCCCTAATTATAAGCTCACATGTATTCTAGGTGTGTCATCGATCGTTGAATTTCCATGTGTGTCTTTGAGGTTCTGATAACTTCTGATAAGAAAGGGCTCGTTCATAAGAAAGCGATCGTTCTCAGAAGTCATATCGTGTTCTACTTTTGTAGAGTGGGGTTCTCTTTCAAAATTATATCAGAACTTCCGTGACCAGGGAATTAATTCCCATGACTAAGGAATCCCAGTTACCGGTTCGCTTGCCCTGGTTTCGTGTGGCAGAGACCTCTAGCGTTGTAACGAAACGAGTTCGTATCAATGCGGACCTACATAAGTTTAGTATTAAAATTTTGATTGGAATTGACAGCTCGTGGATACAAAATATAAGGGTTTCGGTTTTTAGTATCCTCCTTTGTGTTCCACATGTTTACAAAGCTGCATACGAGGACATAAAATCGCGAGACGCCCACGCTTTGCCTTGGAGAGATATTTTCCTGCTCTCACTGTATTCTTCCTCATTCGCCTGGAAGGTTGGAAGAGCAGGAAGGGGAGGGGGGAGGTCAGGCTTCCCTTCAAGGACAAAATTGTAACAGTACAAGTGATGCGCAGAGCCCATTCACAACTGCATCCTCGTTCCCATTCGACCATGCCAGAATAGAACGAGATAACGAGTGGCGAGGCAGGCATTTTCCTGCAACTAGAAGCCGAGGCCTTCAGCATGTGTGAATACACGCACAGCCAGATTATAAGGGTCGCCGCGAACTTTCATTCATCCCTTAAATGACTCGAGCATTAATTAACACAGCCATCAGCAGCACCTTGAACATCAACTCACCGTGGAACTATCATAAGATTCTCTCGATCCACGGGATAGCCGGGCTTGGCCTGCCTCGGCATTCGACGAGGAAATGTCATGATAAGAGAAGAAATTGGTGATCCTCAGCCACGCACTACTCATGTTGACATGCAGAGATCAGATGAAATCACACGAAGTCGGGTAGTATATAAAGGAAAGCGAGAAACAGGGAGCCCACGTATGAACACAGGCCGAGTGGGTGAAAGCTCCTTTCTCACTCACTCCATGGCCGACACCCGAACACCAACGCTACGGCCACGCTACAGGCTACAGCCGCCACGACACAATGCAATGAAGAGTTGAGACTTGCGCCAGTGGATCGGTCCACGGCACACTGATCCGGAGAAGTAGGTGAACGTTGCAAGCCATGTGTGCGAAGGCCTGGGAGTACGGAGAAAGTCAGACGGAAAAAAAAAGTAAGCCCCGAGGGGAAAACCCCGTGATTCTGTCTTCCCGTTTCCCTCGGGGCTTACTCAGTTTTAACTCCGCAGATCTCGTCGTTTCTTTCGAGGTAAAGTCACGCGTGATGCGCTCTTCGTCGCATACCATGAATGAGAGATGGAGGGAGAAACAGAAAAATGACTCGGCACGATTCACCCAGCTGCTCTCTCTCTCTCTCTCACTCACCAACGCAGACATTACTCTGAAAACTGTTCCGGACGAACGTGTTTCTCCTGATTTCGTCTTCTCCCTTCTTCCTCGCATATAAACTTTAACGTCTCTTCATGTTTCCTGTTAGCCGATACTAAAACCATGATGAGGAAAGGGCTGTGAAGAAGCCTTTCCTGTCTGCTCCAGAAAGACACTCAAGATGTTTTCGAGAGTCTAGGCCAAAATGAAAGGAGTTTTACAAGGGAAATGTCCGAGAACAGGACTCGACTTTTCACACCGAGAGAGGTGCATGCGATAAGAACTCGATTCCTGTACGACAGGGGTTCCCAAACCCAGGGTCGCGACCCATGTTTGGATGTTGAATTTTGAGTTGTGACCAAAAAAGTTTGGGAACCACTGCTGTACGAGATGTGGATGCTACTGCGATGATAATAGAGTTCTTACCTTCTGTCGGAGGGAAAGGCGAAACCTCGGTGGTATTTCTTCCACAGAGAGGACCAAAGACGGGGGGTCGGGAGAACTAGACTGTTACCAGTTAGCCAGCCACCTGACGAGGAGCGACCACGACGTTATGAGTGAAAGGAGTCAAATACGAAAATCCTCCAGATCATTGGGAATATTAAAGCTGAAGGCAGCCTTTCACTTCATCATTTCCCACAGGCTATGCTATCATAAAAACCGAAACATGCACATGGAAGTAATCGCCCTCCACTAAGAAAGCGAAAGCGAAAGCGAAAGCGAAAGCGAAATGAAATGTATTCCTATGGACTTCCCGAATAGGAAAAGTCAGTGGTCCATTTCGCCAATAATACGTACCCACTTCTTCCCAAAGGAACCGCGCTGACAGCGTTTCATAGGAACCCATTCCGACCGAATAATTAGAAGACGAACGCTAGCATTTTGCAGCTTCCCGAATTCGTATTCTCACAATATTTCCATCTTGGAGAGGCGCAAGAATACGATTCAGACAAGCTCAATGCTAACTTCAAAAGGAGGAGCGAGAATGAAATCGACAACATTAATGGAAACAGTGGTTGTATTCGCATTATATCACATCTTCGTGTCATTGATGCCCATGGTAACACATAAACATAATACGTATACATACGTATACATAAACATATAAAAAAGGAAAGGTATATTGGCTGGTGTGAAGAGATTCATACTCTCGCTGTGAGAGCGTGAATTCAGGGGAAAGATGATCGTGCACACCACAAGCCACAGTACGTGCGAGACGCATATGCAAAGTGCCGCCACTATCAAGAAGCTTTAAATATATTGTCCTGGCTCCTGTAGATGATGTGGAAACCCAGGAGGATGAAGGTCATCCCCATCCACCAGAATACTCCCAATTGTTCTCCGAGAAGAAACATCCCTACCAGAGACTGCATATCATCATCATTCACTTTTTGGCGTTTTGAAAAAATAAAAAACTTTCCTGAAAGAGGGGAGCGAGAAAGCGCTGACCGTGACGATGACTTGCACGGCGGTATTGATCACAACGGCTTGGACGGAATTTTCGCACAGGGCCAATGCCTTGACTAGATTCGGTACCATAGTCGCATTGGACACGATGCACACGACCGCTGACACGCCTTGGAACAGCAGGACCCACTAGCAAAATCGATCAGAGATTATGACGTTAGTAAAACTTGATTATAGTATACCCTCAGCATTTTAGGCGGTGAAAGGAACCATTGATGACCACAACGAAAGACGACTACCGCGCCGAACAAAACCTAATCCCGTATCTCCATTGAAAACAAATGATAGCAGCTGAACAAAGGTATTTCAATTTCTTCTTCATGGTTTAGTCGCCCACTTCCTCATCTATCTCCAACTCAGTTATCGAGCACTGGAATTTCGGTTTAGCTTTGCACGTGATGAGAAGTGGGAAGCAGGGGGCAAAATCCGAGACAATAGGTTTTCCTTGAACTAAACAATTGCTTCTCCACGAAATGAAACAAGCCGCATTTAAAACTGAAACCTTGGTCTGGATGTGCGTGTGGTTCAATATTTTGGAAATGGGAGACCAGCGTTCGTGGGTTCATTCCTAAACGCTCCATGTGTTTATCGTGCATAACGTCAGATCCAGTTCTAAAAAGGAACTTTGTTAAGTGGGTGCCACGCAACACATTGGGCTGATCTCATGGGAATGAATTTGATTCACTTGCACAATACCGCAGAAACAGAATTGCAAGAACCGGATTAGTTTGAGATTCAGCTGAGAAAGTAAATTGTTCAAGGACAAAGTGTTCTTTCTTGCCAGTCAAATTCGGTTCTCGCGGAAAGGAAGAAGTAACTCACATCTCTGCATGTTTCATCGACAGGTAGGATGGTGCTGAAGATGGCTAGGGAAACCAAACAGAGACGTTGGGCTTCCGCCTGACTGAAGGTTAGCTTGGCTGTCACGTTACCCAGAGCTGCTAGCGTTCCTGCTGTGATGGCGTACGTGAATCCACGTGCCATGTCCTTTCCTCATTTACTCTTCAATTTTCTTCCTCATAAGACAGGGAACACTTCCGGCTTCGACAAGAATTGAATCTGTGGCAAATTCACCAAGATAGAGAACGAACATGAATTAAAATTTTTCTTCTTCCCACCCTGATTGAATACGAGGCGTTAGAAAGCGAAGAGCCTCCAGAGAAACGGACGTTGACCAAATCAGATTCCAAGTTCAACCTCTCGTGGTCGTATTATGTCTGGGATACAAAATACAGTAGTGATCTGTTCACAGGAGTGCTCGTGTTCCTAATGTGGACTGACCGTGGGAGAAATAGTCCTCTTTTCCCCAACCAAATGGAAATGTTGAGTTCCCATACATGTATTTCGCTAGATACATTTAACCCAACTGAGAAAATAGGATATTCAAACAATGAGTAAAATTCATTTTTCTCAGAGTTCAGACTATTTTTGAACAAAGAACACTTTAATTATAGAAATAGGCATTGGAATAGGCCTTTCATTTGGTGTATTATCATCTACTCCGCCTCTTCCGCAAATTTAGAGTGCGTGGACCTTGAACTTGCAAATGGCGAGTAAAACTTTCATAATACGATATACTGAACACGAGCAAGTTCATATTTAACTCGACCCGAAAATCCTCCGACCTAAAATACTCGTTGTGAAAAATAATCTTGTGCATGTATTAGGCAGAAACATGAAGTACACGTATTCTTATGAAGGCAAGAGGTGATCGCCCCCGAATTTCCGCGCTCGAGAGATACTTATGCGCGCGCGAAAACAACTCTAAGGTAAGGTAGAAATAAGTCATTGGAAATATTCAGGGTGGACACAAAAGGCTAGCCGGATTTCGAAAATTTTTAATTGATTAAAGGAAAAATAGATGGATAATGGGACACATTGGATTAGAGCTCGGGGGCAAAGTTATTTTTTGTTGTTGCTAGGTTCACATCACCTATAGCTTTGCAAGACGTCCTTTCCACGATCAAAGCATTTATGAGTACGATACTAGAATTCGTGGATTACGTGGATGAAAAAGCTTTTTGGCATTTTGGAAAATTTAGTAATTCTTCGAAGGTGCTCAAGATGAATTTCTACTGTACACGGCTAATTTTACATGACCACGCAGGAAAAAAAATAGGCCCATGGGAGGTCAATAATTCTTATAAAACTTTCAGGGAAATGTGCACGAAAACACCTCGAACTCTCCTAGAAAAGTGTGTGTGTGGGGGTGGGGGGCATCTTCTTAAAAACTGCTTGAATTTAAGCCTTATCTTCAAGTATGGCGATGAAAATAATAAATTGCTGAAAATGTACAGCACCACAACTTTGACCTTTTCTTGGTGAGTCACCATTGTACACTGTTTTCGGATTGAATTCCTATTTGCGAGAGTAAAAGTTCCATTCCAAAAGTTCCACCATTTTCAAACCCAAGAAAACAGAGAGGAAAACATCTGCCCAGTGTTTTTTCTCACTCTGCATACGAGAAAATTAGTGACGTGAAGTACAAATATCTTGAAGGGGAGGAACTGTGATGATGAAATGACTCATCTCAAACGATAAGCCTTCAGAGGTAGCACAACTGAAAAAAATGCCTATGACCGAATTCCTTTGGAACTGGTCTGGCAGACTCAAGCCTTGTCATTCATCGACTCGCACAGGAGAAAGGGTATTACTTCAAAGATGTTTGACTATCAGAGTCTGCTTTATTACAGGCATCACATCACCTGCATACTACCATGTATAAATGTCTGTATTCACCAATAATATATTGTCTAGGACAATATTGTCTCTCAAATATTATATAACAGCCCTTGGCAAATAACTCAACCTGAAATTGACATGCCAAATAAATCTGAAAGATGCAGTAACAATCAATTCCATATTTCAAATCCAGCAGGAAAATAAATGGCAATGAGGAACATTTTCAGGGCATGGAATAGAACATGGACAATAACCATGAGCAAAGAGGAAACCAATCTATTTTTTGTACTCCTGAGTGGAATAGATGAATTGGAGTGATTCTGTTGAGATCTTAAGGATCAATTGTTTTGTCATGGTTACTTTATGTTTTCTCATTAATATCAAGATGAGCAATTACAAGTTCAATCAAACTTTCTTGATTGACAGAGATCATCACTTGAAAGAGACAAAACTGGAAGACACATTGAATAAATCCCAATAATCCAATGAAGTTTGATTAATGAAGGAAATTCGCAAATTTTTTGTGCATAAATGAGCACAATGGGTATTTCAGGGGGAAAATGTCACATTTTCAAATTGGCATTGCTGTAACAAAAAGCAAAACCTTGCATTTCATCACTCTTCACAGGTCATAGTCATTTATCAAACTCTGAGCTCCATGAAAACAATCATCTCAAGGCTATAGCATTTTTGATGCTACAACTAGAACCAAGACTGGGATCAAATACAGCACCTAGCAGAGTCTGGAGGGAAACAACAGAATGACTCAAGAAAACTTAGTAGATACATGCACTTGATGTGGCATAATTTCCATAATTTAAGTTTAGGATTTAGAAAGGTAGAGGTGCAACCAGAAATGGGAAAATGGGGATCACTTGCAGTACAGCAACTAGCTGATGAGCTTGGGGATATAAGAGATGAAAGACTACCATAATCAATACAGGGTAACCCACAATACTTTCCACTTACCCACAGCACAACTCAAAAGGTTAAGGCTCAATTTTATAGTTCTGCTACATAGTGCCACTCAACACAATTTGTTCACTGCTGATTGATTTATCATAGCTGTGCTTAAAATGAGAATGAGAATTGAACATCTTTGTATGCTACTGTTGGGCAGCTTTCAGGTGATGAAATGGACAATTGCAATCGATTTCTTTGTCAAGAAAGTTATACTCTCATAAGTGGAAACCCATCAAACAATTGCCATGCAACAATTTTTAACATATAGAGGCTCATTCTTGTTTAAAACACTAGCCATAATCAAATTATCTGAATTTAAGAAACTGTTAAGTATCACTCTGGCTGAACTGCAAAATTAAACCAAAAGCTATCAAATTGTACTGCAAGGAGGGGGGGTGGGAGTAATTGCTTTGGGCAACGTACATGTACCAAGATCACTGTTTCAAATAGGATACCACTAACCCAATTCCAGAACTATCAGCTGACCAAAAAGAACCTTTTTTTTTTTTCAAAAGAAGTGTCATTCAGTGGAAGATAGCACTTCTTTCCACATTCCCATCTAAGGAGGCATGTTCTTCATTTACCCATTTAGATGGATATCCAAATATTATCATAAAATATCTTTTAAATATCCTGAAACCAGGGAGAGTTGAGCAATTAAATAGGAAAGAGGTTTTCACAGCAACTGGGCAAACTAGAGATTCATTTCAAAACGTTCCATTTAGTACATCACAACAAATAGCTAAGATGACCTTACAGTACAGAAAGTTGCAGCAAACATTCCCAGAAAACAAGGAAAGTTGTGGAGTGCAAATTGGCCTAAAAATTGCTCCATAAATTGGACATGGAAATTGAGCATTTCATTCCAAGCACTTTAAAGGTACAAACACAGTAAAGTTGAAGTAAACATGGAATGCTACATGCATAGGTAGCTGAAATGGCAAGTGTCTCCCTGAATGCTCAATTACTTTGCAAGTGTCCCCTTTTCCCATCTCTGATAGGACACAGTGGGTGCCTCTCTCTCTTTCCTCATTATGCAATCAATTATCTCACTGGGAAGTCATAATTTCAATCCATGACTTGTTCAAACCTGAGGCTGCATCTAGAACAGAGTCAGAGAGGGAACAATCTTAATTAGGAAAGCTCAGTTTGTTTCCAGTATAATACTATTACATGCAATTGATGAAAAAATTTGATCATAACCACAAAATATCTTCATACTTCAATTTCTCAGTCAGTTGGCTAATTTACTTAATAAGGACATGCTTCTTCTTAGCGCACAGGAAAGTCACATTTTTTAATTGATGACAAATGCCAATAGCAGACCACTTCATACTTACCCCAAGAATTAGTTCCAAAAATGTGCGAAATACTGAAGTAATTACAACATGATAAGGCAAGATGTATAGTATTTTTGAAAGTGTTGAAAATCAAAAGTCTTGGCTTTGTTTGGGATCCAGATTCAGTTCAATCAAGAATTATATCCAAAATTATGAAAAGGCATGAATGCCAGGAAGTATGGTGGTGACAAAACCAATTTAAATATAGATAATTTTCCCATTTTAATGGCTATTGGGCACATTTTTTCTTTATTTGAACACATTGTTCAAAGTCTATGAAAATTTTTTCTAAAAACAACTGTGGAATGCTCAAGAAAGCACAATGTTTCAAGTAAAAAAAAATTATCTTAAAAAAATTAAAGGCATGCTTCCATGTATGCCATAAGACTTTCCAAAAAAACCTATTCCTAATTAAGCTCCAATCTACTCATGGTTAATTAGACCAGACAGGAATGGAAATTATGCAAATAAAAAAAAACAGCAATGGAAGAGGAATGGGAAGGGAAAAAGTCAGCGGTAAAAATGACATACAAACATGGAATCAGATATAAACCTTCCCCAGTTTGAATACTGTATTGCTTTAATTTGCTTCCCTGATTTCATGTTTTGAAAAATATATTAAAAATAAGAATTGAGAAAATGAAGCAGAGTAATCAATATCATCTATTGTTCAATTCTGCTATGACTCTAAGGGCTTTGGATCCTATTAATCCCAGCTGTGTAAGAGCAACTGAATTAGTGAACCACTTCAAATGAATTTTGCTTAATCTTGTTTCATCTATCATTTGGTTTACAAAAGCATTTTGGATTGCATCCACACCTCAAAATTTGGGCATCCACATATCACAGATCATTGATGCAAATGTTTCAAGAAAGCATAGAAAAAAACACTATGCCATAGCTCAAAGTGAAGGTGTAACAATATGTTTGGCCATTTTGTCAACAAACAGCCAACAGAACTACTCTGCAGTATACCCATTAGACAAAGAAGTTAACAGGGCTTTTCAAATAGGATAACAATTGCAGGAGCACCATTAGTCAGTTGCAAAATATTCAGTTCAAATAACTCAACAGCAGATCAACCATGAGTGTCCATGATGTTCCACTATCACACTATCACCCCACTGCTCTTCAGATGAGAAGAAAGTTGAATTAGTCAGAGAGATCCCGCTACATGAGGATGCAGCAGCCCTTCTTTTCTGGAGTGCCAACAACTTCAGTGGGTGACCCGACAAACTTGCGAGGAGAACTAGGACTTGGGGGAGACTGATAATCCACCTGGAGTGTTCCATTAGCTGGGCCAGAAAGGGTTGGGGAAGAATCTGCAGAGAAATTGACGTAGCCATGCTGAGATGTACGAGTTAAGGCACGCTGCTTTTTTAAATCGGCTAGAGTCCCAGGACTTGGTAAAGACCCAGAGGAAGTGGGAGGGGAGCTAGATGAACTACCACTTGTACTCAGGGTCACAGTAACATGGACATTCAAGTTCACCCCATCAGATGAGGATGAGGTAGCAACACCTGGGGGTGACTGAGACATCCCTTGAGCTTGCGCTTGGGGTTGGACATGGACTTGGGCTGAGGGTGGGGCAGGTGCTGCCAAGTAAACAAACCATCAACTTGCAAAAGCAGAAGCTGATGCATATGCAACAAGCACAATCAATCACTCTCCACTCAGATTCACTACATGCACTCAGACAATTCATTCAAGCTTAATGCAAGTACAGCTATATTTTTGCATTCCCTGGATGCATTTTGTCTCCTACAAGAGTGGCAGGCTAAGCCCCAATCATAAACTTATTGGATACCCTGTATAAGCATGATAATTCCAAGCAACCTGATGTCAACTTCATTGAAGCAAATACCAGCCTGGGAGTGAGTAAACATGCAATGCAAGAAGCAGCTTCCTACACAGTTTCTCCTCATGGAAATCCTAGGCCTATTCATGATCATCTTCATGTGCATAAAGTTATAGGTCTATGAAATGAATAGATCCTAGTAATGGAAAACAACTACATGCACAACAACTAGGCAGCTCTACAAGTCAGGAGATAACTGATATATGAAAATTGACAAGCTATCAACCCCCTATTATGCTGCTAGATTGATTTAATGCTAAATGACTTGGTCTTCCTTCAAGTTGACTGTGGCTCTTGTCTATGGAAAATCACCAAATCATTTTAAAAAGTAATACCTCTCTTAAAACAGTAAAAGAAAGAGCAACTCAAACATTCTTTTACCAGATATTGCAATTCCTCATGGGCACCATTTGTGATTGCAGATGTCCAAATGACATTCAAGCTCTTCTTGCACCTTATGTAGAGTGTCAGGCATAACTGTCTAGATAACAATGATGATTCTGTTCTTCAGATCTTGGAGATTGTCAGCATTACTTAGGTAAACAAAGTTCTTGATATAGTACCACAAAAAAAAGTCAAAGGGGTGAGCTCAGGTGCCAGAGAAAATCTGATTTTCCAACAAGATAAGTGCACCTCCACATTTTTGCAAACTTGTTCTGGATAATAATTTAAAATGTCCAGATCAGTGGATTGAGTGGAAAGCAAGATCACCTGATCTCACCCCCTTAGACACTGTCACTTTTGTGGGGCTATATCTAGGACATTGTTCACTCAAGAAAAGTCTACAATCTCCAAGATCTGAAGAAAACAATCATCACAGTTATCCAGACAGTTATGCCTGACATTCCACATAAGGCATGGCAAAAGCTCAAACGTTGTTAGGGCATCTGCAGAATCACAAATGGTGCCCATGTAGAATTGTAATATCAGGTTTAAAAAATGTTTGAATTGCTCTTTCTTTTACTGTTTCAATAATTTAATTTAAGGCTTTTTTTTCTTAGAGAGATATTACTTTTTAAAAATGTTTCCATACCTCTTGGGACATCCTGTATATCCTCTTCCAACAATGTGCCAACAAATATTTTCAGGAATTTTTTCTAAAATTTTGTTTAATTTAGTTAGGAGATAGAAAAGTGCTTCATTCAAAATGCTATTCTGAATTGCATAAACTTCAACAAACATTTCTTTCCAGAAATATACATTATACAATTTTTTCAAATTGTATAATGTTTTTAGAAAAAAGTTTACACTACTCCCAAAGAAAAATTCATTCCACCTTATTTGACACTAGGTTAGCAGTTGTTGTAGTCAAAAAAGCATCTTATGATCTGAAGTGATAGCTTTAGGAATGAATCCGATACCACTTGGTATCCAGATTTTCAGGACTCTATGGAATTATGGCAAATGCAGGCCTGTCTCTAGAAGCAACAAGGTTTAAGTATGAGTATCCAGAGTCCTTTGTTGGGAATGCAGGTACCTGTGTCACCATCACTTTATGTTGACTCATGATTTCCCAACAAAATGAATCTACCTGTCAGTCCATATACTCATATACATCTTCGACCCTGTCTTGTACAGAAGGGAGAATCCTTTGCACTCCAATATCTGACATCTACTTGTCACACCAGTTCAAATTAATTCTTTGCAAAAATGTAATGCAACAACGAAACAGCCACATAATAGTTGAACATCGCATTACTGCAGTCACTGTTGAACTCAGTTCAACAATGGATGAGACGAGGGAGAAAATGGTCTCAAATGAAATTTGCATCAAAATTTGTAAATGGAATAGGGAAATTGACCATGTCAGACTAAGCTTTAAAATGGAATAGAAAGGGTAAAACATGGGGTTTGAAGCAATCAAAGCACAGTGTGAATGCTCAAATTGCTACAATTCACAGGGTATCATTATATACCGGGTGCGACAGCCTACTTGGGACATTTTCTTTACTGCAAATTTTGAGCTTTCAGCTGGCAATAACTATTTGAAAATTGTCACAGACAGTGGCCTAGGACTCCGCTAAATAACCCTGCTATTTAAAGGTTAAATACCCATAGCTTTGGATGGACCAAACTGCTCAATTTTGCTCCTAAATATCACTCTGCATGCAGAAGGTAATTCCTAGCAAGCCACCTGTGGATTTTCTGACATGCCTGGCCCAGATCTCAGTGAGGACGTAAAGCGGCACATTAAGCGAGCAGTAGACAATGGAATGCCAGCTAAGGACGTCGCTGAGGCATTCGGTGTGTCTTGCTCCACTGTTTACCGCGTCATGGAGGCCGGAGACAATCAAGAGACTCGGAGAAAAGGAAGAGCGCCACCCAACCTGAAGCGAACTGAAGAGGTCAAGACCGAAGTGGCAGCAGCGGTTGCTGAGAATCCGAGCAAGAGTATCAGGCAGCTGGCCAAAGAATTTTACGTATCTGACATCACTTTGAGGCATACAGCTTGTGATTTGGGCCTGAAGTCCTACGCACTTCCTGTGAGGCAGCTGGTGACTCCAGGATAGCGAGAGGCTCGGCTTGCAAGGTGTTGCGGACTTGTCAATGCGCTGAAGCGACGGCCAGGTGTGATCTTCTTTACAGACGAGAAGATTTTCACACAGGACATTCACGTCAATCATCGCAATCGTAGAATTCTTGCTGCTGATGCTGAGGAAAGGGACCAGCACGCAGTCTTCAAGTCCAAACAACCAGCCTCCCTCATGTGCTTTGGCCTCAACGCATCAGATGGAAACAAGATGCCCCTTGTGGTGTTTGAGCCCAAAGCACGCCTCAACTGTGAGGCGTACCTGGATGTTCTGGAGCAGGTGAAAGCCTGGATCCTGGCCCAGTATCCAGAAGCTGATGACGACAACAGAGGCATCAGCCCAGAATTTCAAATTTGCTTCCAACAGGATGGTGCTCTGGCACACACAGCAGCCAGGATGCAGCAGTGGCTCGCTCAGAATTTTGGCAGCGAATTCTGGGACAAGACCTGTTGGCCATCATCGTCACCTGATGCAAACCCGCTTGATTACTCCATGTGGAACGAAGTGGTCCGAGTCAGCAACAGTGGGCCACAAAACAATCTGGACTCGCTCAGGAATGCCATTCTGGCTGCATGGAATGGCCTGTCCTCAGACTTCATTCGCGATGCTTGCAGCGCATTTCGTGGCCATCTGGAGCACATCATCGCTGCCAATGGGCTTCCACTGAGTGACTGACGATTTGCTGCAGTGACAATTGGCCGGTGCACTGTTTTAAGTTTTTTAGGCAAAATTCAGTGTACAGTCACAGTTACAGTCATATGAAGCTTTGCTGTTGGAACTAGCAATACAGTTGAAGCAGCAAAGAGTAATAGTGGCGTTGAAAGTGATTTGCACTACCATTTGCATGTTTCAGTTTCAGTTTAACAAGTGCAGTTCGGACTTTGCATAAACTTTACTCCACTTTTGACAAAAAGTGCAATAGTGCCACAGTTTTTTACTTTTGCACAGTGTGTTTGGAAAATATGTGCATGCTGATAGTGTTAAATAAACTGCACTTAATATAACTTTAATCAATACAAGCCTTGAAGCCAAGAATTTAGTAAATACAAAATTCAGGAAATTTAAAGTTTGCTCATGAGTTTGTCCCAAGTAGGCTGTCGCACCCGGTACAGGGTGTCGAATAATGGATGCTTCCAAATTAAATTTTTTCTTGAAATCTACAAAAGCTAGAAACAAAACTCAAAAAGCACATTAAGCTACAACTGCAGGAAATATGGGATGATGTGCTCAATGTGGGTGCCCTTACTTGCAACCAAGTGACACTGCCAAACAATGAAATTATGGGTGACAGCTTCAAGAACCACTTTGGAAATATTTTCAATTTCACTCTGAATGGTATCCTGAAGCTCCTCCATGGTTTTTTGGTTGTTTACATGAACTTTATCTTTAATGCAGAAAGCAATCACATGTTGCGGTCAAAGGGACAAGGAGGTAATTTAATTCTCATTCCAGATGCTTTGTTCTAATCCGGAGCAATAACCCTATCTTCAAAATGTTAGCTGAGGAACTCTAACTCCTTGCACACACAGTGAGGCCTCACACCATCCTGCACTAACCAGGTTTCTTGCATGAGCCCATATTCCTGTACAGCTGAAATGAAATTCCATCTCCTGTCCATTTAAACTTGTTGATCCATCTGCTGATCATTGACTTCAATGGGCCATCTCTCACTCTATCCTCTTTGCAAAATGCCCTTCTCACTGTTCTCATGACTTTTTTTACTCAAATGCACAACACCACAAAAACTAGTCTTTTTAATGCTGTAATTCACCATTTCTATCAATATATTGATAACAGAAAAAATCTCCTGTAGTTACTGAGCATCCTTGCAAAATTTAAAGCTCATACACTCACATTCAACAAAGATAGTAAAGATTCTTATGGGAGTGCCCATTTTTTGACACCCTTTGTCAGCAGGGAGATATGTGCAGAGGGAGAGTGGAAAGAAGATAGCTGGAATGATTCAAATAGTACCCATTTCATCCATTAGCCTGTTTCTCCCAATGGTTTCAGAACAAAATTTAGCAAAACCAAAGTTCCTTTCTTTGTCCGGATGTATGTGGGGGCTAGAGTCCTAAAAATTTCACTGAATTTCACTGAGCCAGTTTTGCAATTCAGAAAGTGCACCTGAATCATGAAATTACTCCTTGGACATGAAGACATGTAAAAATGTAACAAACAGACATACCTGGGAGAGCTTTCTTAGAAGCTTTCTTCTGTACATCCAAGGTTGGTAAGCGTTCCTCTTCAATTGAAATGACTGGTTGTGACTGTACTGCCTGTTGCTGAGGATGTTGTGCAGGCTTCTCAGTAAGGGTTGAATTGAGGTCCTTTCGAGAATTAAACGTTTTTGAAGGAAAATCTTCTTCATCCAGGAAGAGTTCACCGCGTGTGCCCCGATGTGGAAAAGGAGGAACAACACAAACATTGACATCCTCCAGCTCTAATGGTGGATTCTCATACAGGTCTTTCATGGTAACTTCCTCTTCCTTTTCAGCTTCCTATTGGAAAAAGGATGTGTTTGCCTTCACAGAAAGAGGCAATAAACAAGAGAACAATAGCCATATAGAATGTTAAGGATTCTTGTCAGGAAGGCAATGCATACATCAGACAATAGATTGGGGATTCTCAACCTGGGACTCAAGTCACATGTGACCCTCATTCTAGGCAGCAGTGACATGCACCAGTTCCACCACCTGGATTTTGTATCGTACTAATATTTTTTCTGCATGAAAAAGTAACGTCTGATTTGAATTATTTAATACCTAGATCATTCCACATCAAGAGTCCAACAATCAGTGAGACATTTCATAGTTTTACTTGAATTTTGGCATAGACATTTGCATTATTTGATACAAAAATCAGGCCATATATTTCTTTATTCACACTAATAGTTCCCAGGATATAGGGTCACAGAGGTTTGACCTGAGCAAGCTTCTTTGCAGAGGCCTTAGGACAAATTCCTTCTTCTCTCAGAAAGCATAAAAGGTAGGTGAAAATTTTATACCTCATTTCAAAGCTTATAAATATTTCCATACCCTACCTCATATTTCAATTCAGTTTCCAAATGAACTCATTTTCAGCTAACCTATATCTAATAGCTTTGGCTGTAAATGACAACAAAACATCTTTAAAATATATTTTTTAAAGGATAGTGTTGCTAGGGTAAAACCAGCAATGTTTGGACAGTTAAGCCAGGATAGGATTGTAAATCACTTGTCACACCTTAATGGTACAACCCAGATACTTTATTTTTGTATCCAACAACACAATATGTATAGGTATGAGTGTGATAAAAATGTTGACCATTGAAGCCTTATTGCTTCCAATAATTCCTAATACACGAGTGTCCAAACGTATATGCGAAAAAATGAAGTTTGAACCAAACATAGTTCAGACACACCAAAAGTAAGGCAGAAATCTGCTCGTGGCATGCATATTCCCTTGTAGCAGTGCTTTATTTTCCCTAGTTTCCTTGAATTTGCTCTGTCCATGACATGACATTCATTTCTGCTTAGCATTTCAAAATCATGCTGAAAGATTGTGGCCATCACAAGTCTTTCACTTATTAACATGGTCATCTTGGGTAAAGAACTCTCTGATGTTGCTCTTGCAAATGTGTAGTTATTAACAATAAACATTAAGAGTGTCCAAACTTGTTTGGTGGTTTTAACCTACCATACCAAGTTTCAGGTACATGTTCCTGCTAGCTACTGAGTTATCTACACTGTTGGAAAGCTTAGATTACTTTTCAGGTAAGTAAATAAAGCAAAGACTCACAAGTTGGACTTGATGCAATGGTGTAGGGGGTAGAATGAAATTCATCACTCAGAAAAGGGAAGTTAGTCAAAGAGGTCTGTCACACAAAGGCAGGGACACTACCAGGAAATGCAAAAGGTAGGGGATTGGGAAGCAATGCCCTCATCTCTCAACTGGGTGAAGTATAATGAGCAAATCAATGGATTGTGGGGGAGGGGTGTTGATGCCAGATGAAGAAGAATCAAGCCATTCAGGGCTTCACGCAAAAAAGTTACAGAAGAACATAATCTTGCTACTCTTCCCTCCAAAAAAGGAGTCCAATAACAGGGGGAATTACTCCTGGCAAAAATTTACTGCATTATTGCAGTAACTTGCTGCTGACTGAAATCCAATCCTACATTAGGGCATTACTTTCCCAGAAATGGTTATCTAATTTTTAAGTATGCAACCCTAGAACTCTAGGTTACGTTTTTGGCCTGAGAAGGATGATTGAGTCACGAGGACATGAACCATTGCTCAAAGCAGAGGAAGAAAAGTTATAGGTCTATTGTTGATGTTGAATGCCAGTCCTATCTAGGAATCTCTAGGTTTATGGCATTAGCCATAATTAATGAAAAGGAAAATCAGTTGGCAGGAATTGATGCAATTCACATCCAAAAAAGAAGTTCCCATAACTTAATGCTACACCTGAAACATTCAGCTGAAAAGTTTGCTCCAATTCAGGATGTGCTACACAAGAAGACTGCTAAAGTTTTTCCTCAACCCACTTCCTATGCTTCCAGCAAGAAATTGTTTGTGGATTTTTTACATTATTTCACTTAAACAGAAATAACTCAGTAGATAGTAACAATCTCATGAGGTCCAGTGTGTCTCTTAACCCTCTCCTGGCCCTATTCTAAAGCCTTGGTTCCCCAGACATTACCATATTATTTTACAAAATGTAATCTGGATAAACTGCTGAAGCACCAAATACTAACTCAATAGTCCAACAGGTGAAACTAGGAGTCCTTTGAAAAAGAATGCCTACAACGGGTTTGGCTAGGAGTGAAAAATTTGTCTAGACACTTTCAAGCACTTTGGCAAGGAGAGGGTTAAGCAGTGTTCTAAAGCTATCATTTAGTTAATGTTACTTCTTTTTGTGCCAACTGTTTAGTAGTTGTGAATTTAAAAAATGGTATAATGACTTATGGGGCACCCTTTACTTCAATCTGGCCTGGTGGTGCAAAAATACTGATTGATCACACTCAGCTGATTGTTTGGAATTTATTTGTGTGAAGTAAATGACTGTATTGAGACAGACAAAGAATAGTAGAAAGTTATTGTAGTACAGAAGCACTTAAAGAGTCACTAGAGACTCACTGGAAGAAAGGCTGAGAAACCCCTGCAATAGACTAATTCCTGGCAGATACAAGGAACAGTTACATTCAAATAATAAAACAAAATAAAAATACAGAAATCAAGGTGGCTACTCCAATTATATTCAGTATTCAAACAAGCCATTGCCTCTGTAATTGGACAGAAAAACTTGAGGTTTTTGTGGTAATATGTTTCTGCATAAAATTTGATTCTTTATTTCACTATTCCAGGAGGCAGGGGAGGAAATCCATAGAATAGAAAGAGGATTTGTTGATCTGTCTGAGCTATAATGGTATTTGCATAATAATTTATCATTCACCTCAGCAGTTAATGAGCTTACTTGGAAGGCTTGATGAAGTCTTATTCTTGCTTCATCCCTGGCCTCTTTGCGGGGTGTTTGAGCTTTGTCACGTATGGAATGCCTTCGAACTGACTGAGTTCTTGTGTTGCTGGAATGTGATCTCTTCAACTTCCTCTCCCGGCTCCTCAGTATTTCCTTCTCTTGCTCATTCTTCATCTGCAGGATTCGATCCCTCATCTCCAAATCTTCACATATATCTTGAAGAAAGAAGGAAAATATTAATGTATACATATAGGCCTAACCCTGCAGAAGCCTTGAAGGCAACCAATGCTTACCAACAGGAGTTTCACCAGTCTTGGTCCTTGCATTGAGATCTGCACCATTATGAACCAGTAATTCCAGAACATCAAGCTGCAAGTAGATACACATCACATTCATGGAGATAGCCTATTGAAAATAGATTATAAAAAGATATGAATCAGTCCATTTGAAAGAGAAACTAAATATTTAAACTGCCATCATGTTACAGTGTTAGTGCACATCATGTTTATATTTATTCAATTCTTTTCATAGAGCTCATGGAGCTGTCAACATGACAGTTTCTAACAGCATTCGAAAGCACTGATTGATAACAATAGGTATATGCAATTATTTCTTTAGCATCAAATTCAAAATACTTAAATTACATTTCAAAGAGAAACTAGTAATTTGCTAGATTTGCTAGCAAAGAAATTGCTTAATTCTTAATAAAACTTTCCACAACCAGTATAACAGTCAATAAAAAAAAGCCCTGTTAAAATAAAAGGTTTCATTTCAGGCATGGAGATAACAAATCCAACACAAATTCAATCCAAAAATTTCAATTTTCCATTAAGATAACAAAGTAATAACTCCATTTTCTTATTATACTCAATGCAAGCTCTCAAATGATAAAATGGCAACTTTTGCTTCAAGGTAGAGCAATTCCAGGTTCAAGGTACAACAAGGACAACTTTAGGCCTATGGCTCTTTCATATTGATGGTAACTAGACCAGAACACAAATAGCTCTTTCTTTTTTTTTTACACCTCTGTATCATAACAATGAAGACTGAAAAGGTTGATAAATTAATATGGAAACTTGAGCCTCACTGTCATTTGAACATGTTCCATTAATCTATTTTTATTCCATTTAAAGCTTAATACCCAAGCAACACCTAAATCCATTCGCAAGAATGGAATGATAAACTGTTCTGACTGTATTGGTATGGTTCAAAGAAATTCAATTAGCCAGAATAGAAAAAAAAAACCTGAACCTGAAAAACCTGAAATAGAACCATAAAAAAAAATATTATACACCAAAGATGTTTCATTCATTCTAATTCACTGAGTAAGACCAATGAATAATGAGCTCTTGCCACTCTGATAATTAGCACATTGAAGGGCAATTGGAGAAGTTAAGAGATGCTCAAGGTATGGTTACTGTAAATAGAGAAAAATACAGAAAAAGGACTTATACATGTTGCCATGCTGCTGCTGCATGAATGGGTTGCCAACCATCTTCATCAGCAACTTCTGTTGAAACATGACATTCCTCAAGGAGGTATTCAGCCACCCGTAGGTAACCATTAGCCGCAGCCACATGTAACTG
Source organism: Darwinula stevensoni (assembly GCA_905338385.1). NCBI lineage: Eukaryota > Metazoa > Arthropoda > Ostracoda > Podocopida > Darwinulidae > Darwinula > Darwinula stevensoni. Next base: position 33,758 of record CAJPEV010000011.1, on the reverse strand, counting down.
AAAGGAGCAATAACTTGTGCATCAACAGATTCAAACACATTGCGACAATGAAACAAATATAAACTTACAGGAGTGGCAGAATGTTCATCCCTGAAGTCAAGATCACATGCTTGCTTATGGAGCCTCTTCAAGTCAATCAACATATTCATTTCTGTGGCCATCCGTGTTTCTTCAATGAGTTGCTGTGTTACACCCCTCTTTGCCATTTCTGATTCAATGTAATCAAGGGTGGCATCATCTTCACACATGTCATAGGGCATATTCCCCTCAGTATTCACTGCCAGCAAATTAGCACCCCTATAGAGGTAATTGGGAAAAACACAATTACACATATCCCATATAAAAACAAGATGAATTCAAAGGCATGCTGTATTCAAAATACGGAATTTCAAATGCTAAAAAAAAGTATACAGTCACAACTTCCATAGATATATGGTAAGTAAAAACTAAGAACAAAGACAGGGCAAGAAATACCAAGGGATCTGAATTGTTTCACCTTCAATAGCCCATGACATTCCTACCATGACCTTTACATGCTGCATCTTGATGAGGCTAGACTATGGCTTTTTATTCTTCTAAGTTGGGATAAGTTTCCATCTCTCTTTCCGTTAGACATAATTTGTTGTGCTGGGTTTAGGTTTAGGCTAATGCCTAAACTTGAGTAGAGTGATCACAAAAAAGTAATTTACTACTATGGGAGGAGAAAAAAAAAAGAATAGACTTCAGTTCTTTGTGCACTGGGATCTTCAAGAACAATCAGGTGTAGTTATATCCATGAGAAGGATACCTCTGCATTCATATCAACACTGAAATAGCATAACTCATGCATGGAAACAGGCATTATCAAAGTTTGTCATGTCTAGACAAACTCCAATATTGTCTAGTCAGGAGATGGACCCATTTCCACCCAAGTTCTGATATTGAGTTCAAAATTGGCAAGAACAAGCTCTGTAGGTCCAATATCAGCCCCACCCATCTTTGTTTATCTTTTATTTCACCAAATAACACAGTTCCTTTAATTTAAAATACTAGAATTAAATTATATCTTAACTTAGAGATTTTCTAGGTCAAATGTGGTAATAAGAATGTCAAATTTGACAAGGAAATTCAAATGCATTGCTGTGCTGCTTGGGAGCATCAAAAGTGACATTAACCCTCTTACTACCAGGCCTAGAGCTGCATACCATGCTAGAAATGTCTAAAAATACATCGGTAAAAAATTGAGTGTTTGGAAAAAAAGAGTGAGGAAAAAAAGTGTTTAGCAGAGACATCAGTGATGAAAATGAAGAAGAAAGTATCATACATCAGGCAGACTGAATGATTCTGGCATGTTAGCAAAAACATGAGTTATGAGCAAAAGAAAACAAGCCTGGTTAGTCAAATGGTTAAGGAAAGTCAAATGCATCGTTGTGGTGGATGTTGGAATTTAGGGAAAAGCATGTTCAACATAGGAAGGTCAAATGTTACAGATATGCAAGGTATACCATATACTTTGTTAAAGGGAATTTCCTTCTCATTGAATTTTCACAATGTGGGGCTTCAGGTACATTTACATATGTTGCTCCTTTTGCAGTTAATATTATTTGGCAGCTACTGATTTGTCAGGGTTAGTCATAGGAATATGAAATCTTTTTGCTGCAGTTGACAAGTATACTCATTGAGTATACTCGTCATGTTACCCAGAAGCACTGTGAAAATTCTGCAATGAAAGGGTTAAATCATACAGTCTCCCATGTTCTGATGTAAAGGGAATCAAAGCTGCAAAAATATTAACCACACAAAAAAATTACTTATCCCAGATCAATCACTTTATATGCCTCAATTGATTCTCCTTTATTGATTTGCCACCAATCCTGTCTTAAAAGTCATTAAATTATTTCATTATTCTTTCTACCAAATACTACAAAGGTACATCATAAACAAATCTAATGCAGTCTTCAAGGATATATGGGAGTTTTTCTTTCAAGTTGAATTTCTACCCTTCACACCTCAACATGGCATCTATTCATCTAAGCAAATTTCAAACACTACTGAAAAACACCATTGGAAACATTAGCCATTAGCCTGATACCTTTTCAATGCAAGTTCTAATCTATACTACTCATATTTCAGAGTGTTTGTGTGCATGTCTGTCCTTTATACATGGCCACACCTCTGATTCCAGTCTGACCAAACTTTGCATGGCTTCCTCATTTGGTCCAGGGATGATCATAGGCTAGGTGGCGTTTCAAATTTCGGACCCCCTTGTGGTATCTTATTTAGTGCAGATTTGGCTGATCCACTACTACAAACACCCCCCCCCCCCCAGAGTAAAAATTTTGGGGGCTCGTTAAAAAAATTTAAGTTGCAACATGCAGTTTGCTACTGGAATTTTCCAATTGGTCGTGTTGTAAAAGCTATATATTTTTACAAATTTCCAGCTGGATTTGCCAAAGAGCCATTAAAACAATATTAAACCCTCAAATAGGGGACATTTACAATATTCACCTGTGCAACACCAGGTACCTCTGCTAGTATTATAATAAATATGGAAACTCCCATTTGTCTTTGAAAACATCATAGAATTTGTAATGGACATTCCTGTAGTTTTTTATGTAAAATAATGACCAGACTTTCAGAACATACTGTTTATGTTCTGGTATTGACATTCTGTTGTGCTGTAAGGAGCAGTAAAACCAGCTTATGTTTTTTTCCTGATTCTATTACTTTTAAGACTTTCCAGTATGACAAGAAAGCAATAGTAACACATTTTCCATTAGTGTTAAGAAAGTCATACTCCTTCTGGAACATTTACTTGCATACCTGCTTCCACTGTGATGGATGGCATGTTTATACCAGTACTATAGTCTCATGGCTTAGTTATATCATCATCTTTTTTTTTGGTAAACCTACACTGTGCATAGGTTAATACAATTCCAAGACACATGAAATTTCACAAAAAATTCATTGTGCTGAAGCAAGGCTATGAGCACATTCAAATGAGGTTGGATAATTAAAATGGACACAGGTACTGGTAGTTGAGGAGGAAACGCCTCTCCACTCTGGATACATATCATCTTCCAGGTCATACCAAATATCACTTCCATTAATATTCATTACTTCTTTGGATGGTTGTTTGATGCAGATGCTTCTAATGAGACTCTCAAATTAATACCTAATTAATTGATATGCATCAATAGAGAGTTTGCTCAAAGTTCATTCAGATTTTCTTCCTTGTTAAGGTGAGAAGAGGGGGCATGTAGAGTTTACTCACTCTGCATGGAATGGAGTCCCCTATTCATTTTCAATTTCAAATACCTTTGGAATATCATTGCCTCATAGCCTTGCTTGGAGGGATGATTTTGCATGGATTTTCAAAAGGGTGCTGATCAGTCTATGCACAGGGCAATTTTGTATTTCAAAAAGGTTACTGTAAAAGCAGAGATATAAAGGTTAAAAGTCGGTTCCGTTTTTTCCATACTCTGAACACAAGAGTTCTGAACACAAGTTCTGAACACAAGTGCCAGTAAACTGGCACTTGGAAACTTTCATAAACCTAGTGACAGAAGCATACTCACTTGCTAATGAGATACTTGACTAGATTCAGGTTCCCACAAGTGGCTGCTGCATGGAGAGGTGTCCATTTCTCACTGTCTTCTGCATCAACATTTGCACCATGCTCAATGAGCAACTTCATCATTTCTTCATTGTCATCAATGCAGCACTATAAGCAAAGAGAAGAGATGATAATCAAATTTTCAACCAAAGAATCTGAATCATCCACTAATTCATGCATGGACAACTCTCACTACACTTAAAAACCAATTCATGTCAGGTTAAGTGTCATCATAATGTATCAACCATGGAATCAAATGCTTCCAAATCTGATATGACTTAGAGTTATTCAGAATCCACAAGCCTTGAATATCATTGGTAAGCTGGGATTACAAGGAAACTGCCTGCAAAGACATGCCGAGGGAGGATACCTCATGTATTGGGTTCCTTCTGGGTAAAGAATATGGCAAGATAGCAAAGTAAACATCCCTTTCCATCATTGTGTCCATCGATTCATGTGTCGGAAACAAGAAGACTGGGAACCTGAGCTTAGCTGTACTTCTCTGATGGATTCATTTTCTCATCCGCTGTGTACACCTACCCCTGTCTCAGACAGGCTTTAAACTGCCTGCTATCAGGAAGGCACACGATGGTCCATGGGGAGAGTGGAAGAAGGATGGAGAGAAAAGTAGTTCCAATCTCTCTATCCCCTGGGATGCTGCACTGTCCCATCAGATTCTAAATGAGAACTTGGTAGATGAAAGACAGAAAACCAGAAGAGAGGCCCGTAATCTGAAAAGGCAGCTAATCACATTCTCCAAGTTCCTCCGCATGCTCCATTAGGATTCTGTTTCAAGAGAAACTTCCATCTGTTCATATTAGGTTTCAACCACATCAATGAAGTACGGCCTTTAGAGGAATAAAAAATGCCCTAGAAACATTAGCCTCTATTTTCTAAACAGGACGTGTGCATATTTCACCATATTTCCAGTGGAGGGAAAATGTATGTTGAAAAGTCTTTCACCACTATCTGTATAACACTGCTGCACAGCCTGTTTTTTCTTTTTTCGATCTTAATCAGCACGAGCTGCGGCAGTGTCCCATTTTTAGAGTGAGGATTTCTCCATAATTATAAGCACTACCCTCCCGCTTCAACATGAGGGGCCATTATTTGCTCTTTGAAGCCAAACTATTTAACTTTTAAAAGGCGGATTTAAATGCCATAAGTGAAATCTGCCTGGCGGGTTTTATTGACGCCCCTTTAAATACGTTGCCATGACAACAGCCATCAGTATTGTCCAAATGTAAGGAAAGCTATGGGTATCCAAAATAAAGAAGTACGTATTCCATTATTCTTGGGATTGAGATCTCAGTCGCGAGTCCAATAATACTTTTCTTGGGATTTTGTGAATCCCAATTGCGAGTTAAAGGCAAAGATAATGCAATAGGAAGAAGCAAAGCGTGTGGAACAAGCAACCAATTTCATGTCATCCCAATTCTCACTTTATCACGGGAGCACTGACCAAGATGAAGGAAGAAACCAAGGACGAGGCCATGCATGACGGGGAATGCTACGCCTCGCATCGAAGAGATACCAATACCAGTTGATGAATCCAAACGGAACGACACCTGGACGACGACATTCCATCCAGCGTAGTGCTCTGTCACATTGTCCTTTGGGACGAAGAGAGACCCTGCCAGAACGACCCTTTCACATCTACAAACGTCATGCCAGAAACCTTTGCATCGGAGGGAATTAATGGATGATGCTCTCTCCATTCTCCAAGATAATGGATTACGCATGTTGCTTCACTTATTGAATTCGAGCATGACGGATGGAGGGTAGAGGTGAAGGGAGCTAGGAGTGCAGTCAGTGAAAACCTATATGATAATCTATAATATAATAATAATTCAAAATTTCTCTGGTGACTTGGAATCAAAAAATAAAATTGACAGGCTGAAATTCAAAAGACTGAGAAGGAAACAGGCAGAGAAGGAAGGCTCCGTTACCCCAATGGTCAACTTGGAACTTCTGTTCTTATCGCACGCAAACGGGGACTTGAAAGGATGAGATTCTCCAGACAGGCAATCCTCCAGGGATTTTAAGGCGTCAATACGATGAGATTGTTCTCTTGCCCAGCTTCCTCGGGCGGAAGGGAGAGAGTGACTCTCTTAAAGCAATATTTCCTGTGCTGTATGCCATGCAGGAGTGAGAAGAAGCCGTTACAGGGTATTTCTCCCAGTGCAGTGGATTGTTTCCGGGACGCCCCACCCTAGCCATGTGAACTCATGCATACGGCTTCATTCCCACCTCTCTTCATCTCTTACTTTACCTTCCTTTCCCATCAGGACTGGCTGTATTCATATCAAATAAAGAAATGCATGCTAACCAAAGCAACGCACCTGATGAAGAGCAGTGAGTCCATCTTCATTGGGGGAATCCGGGTCAACGCCTCTCTTCAACAACCTCCGCACTAGGGAGAAGGAATGGCTCCAATTACATCAGTTACTCCGAGATTGAGCAGTCAGTAGGTTAAGAAGGAGGAGAGGATGATACAACTAAGTATTACTTAGAGCGCTGCACCCCATCTCCTTTAGTGCCCAAAAGCATAGCCCTCAATCAAGATCGAGAGAGCTGACAGACATGAGGCCTATCTCTCTGTGAGGACGGACCGTATCACCCGCTCAAGTTTTGAGATTCATGGACCATTTGCATGAGCAGTTCATTGTAAGAGATCTTTAGGTGCGATATATTAAAGAATTTGACTTTCAGATGCCGCCTCAACCCGCTGCATGCCTCCGGCAGGAGATACAATAAGAAACGGGTTCGGATGAGAACAAAAAAGGGGGAAGGGAAGTGCACAGAATGTGAAGGAGGAGTCTTGTCTTTTCTTGGGTTTTAGTGGGAAAGGACGATGAATCAAAGCTGTTGGCCCAAGGGTCAGATTGAGGGGAAGAGAAGGAGAAAGAAGACCCAATCCCATGTCCTGTCATTGCCAATATCCCCCCCACCAACCAGTAACCAAAACCACGTCAACATCAGGTTCTGAAATCTCACATGCATGTTCATACCACATCGAACAATATCTGGGGCGAGTGGAAAAGAGGAAGGGGGGGGGGGGGGGGGGGGGGGGGGGGGGGGGAAGG
>CAJPEV010000011.1:0-27066 GCA_905338385.1 Darwinula stevensoni | reverse complement strand
GGGGGGGGGGGGGAAAGGGGGGGGGGGGGGGGGGGGGGGGGGGGGTTGAGCATGGAGGCAATCTAGAGAGTGCACTATACATCACCGTCAGGGAGGGCAGACGTTCCTCTATAAAAGCCTCGAACAATAGAGATCTTGGTTGGGTAAGGAATTAGCACCAATTCGTCCATAAGAAGGGGAAGAAAACACAGCGTTTTGCGTTAACCACATTACCATGGAGTTCCCCAACATGAGACAACAGCCGCAGACAAGAATGCGGAAGTAATTTTTTGACCACCATATTAAGACCTGGCCAGTACATACGTCCTCACCATTCATTAAGAATTATTATAGTCAGCCACCGGCTAAAATTTGGAGGCGGCATTCGTGTCCAAAGGAGCAAGGAGAACTTTTCTTAGGCACATGAAATATATTTCCTCAGGGCTACTATTATCTCTCCGGCAAAACAATTAGGGAAATGAGATGATGTGGAACTAGCTGAAGAGTTCCTGCAATGGAGCGAGAAATGGAAGACATCCTCCAATCTCTTCTTTTCCCTTTCCTCGTAAACGACACTAGCACTCCATGAGATTTAGAAGCAATCGTTGCAGTCATTACACGTTGAAACAAGAGGGATACACAGAGAGAAGATACTCGGCCATCCGTGATGAGCTTACAAATCCTGACCAAATATATCTCTGTTCCCAAGTCGATTCCTGTTCACTCGAACAGAAAGATGAGATGACTACCACATTGAAAAGGAAACGAAGACTCTCGAAAAACCCATTCGGTTCCGTCATGGTCTCGCAATACAACGTGTGATAGGAGAGAAGCCATGATGACAGACCTCTCAACAGGGGAAGAAATTAAGGTTATGTGATACATGGGATCAATATAACATATAATTACAGTGATGAGGTCACGTAGGAATAGGATGAGAGGTCGGAGGGCAAAGCGGAGGAAGCGCAAGAGAGAAAGAAGGAAGAAAGGAAGGACTTCGTTCAGTATGGGCCAAGAGAGGGAACCCAACAACTCATTAGAGAGGAATACCCAACTCGGTCAACATGAAGCCTTCAATCAAGCAGCGCAATCAGACTTTTCCGCTTCTATACCCAGGAAGATAATTCAATCAGGATGGCTGCTTGCCTGGACCGTTTCCACATCGACTAGTCCTGAGCTCTCAAACCTCTCAGTCACGCTCAGAGATCCACATCTCTTCCATTCAAACCCCCTTCTTTCTACATCCCTACACCCCCTGGGAAGGGGGTATATCTTTTGGACACCCTCACTTCCAAGTCAATACCTCAAAATAGTGGTCAGAAGACTCTAATGATTCTCGTCCCAGTGCCATGGAAGACAGGAAGCCTTTCCGCCTTGGAGATTTTCGAGACCATCAGACTTTCGCTTTTGTGTCCCTTTGTTTTTTTCCCCCCGTGGTTTTCGCGTTCTTATCTCCCCTCTCCTGGAGGAGCTGATTACTGGAACAGGGTGAGGCGAAATGACCCATGACACTAAGGCAGCGGGTCTCACTGCGCCATTTCCATTCGAATTACGAAGCAGGAACAGTGAAAAGGAAACAGGCAAAAAGGGGGTGTGGGAAATCGTTCCAGATGAACATCGCAACAGCTCCATAAGGTTCTCTTCTCTCAAGCCGAACAAGGATGATTCATTCTTGTCAAACCTCTCCTTTTCCTGGTCCATGGAAATTCCACATATACTTGGAGGCATGCCATCTCCCGTTTTTCTCTTCACAATGGGCCTTCTCTCACTGGCCATTCCTCGTCATATACGGGACACTATCGTACGATTCAAGAGGGATGGATCATCTTCCGATGCAGCTTACTGAGTAATAAGAACACTATGAGGGGCAAATAGCAGCTGCCAATCACCAATTACATGGTAGTGGGAGGAATGCCAACTGAAGAATCTCTCTCAATTAACTCTGATATTAGCTCTAAACGATTCTTCCTTGGCCAAGGATCGTCGACCTGTCACTTCAAGATGATGAGACTGATTGGCTTGGTCGGGCAAGATCGGCCGGGTCAGAAGTTTTTTTTTTTCTTCTGAAAACAGCCTTGAGCACGGATATGCACGGATTTACTCCAAAACCGTGGATAGAATTATTTATTTATTCCGTCCGATCGCATCCATTCATCGCAATCTCATTCACGCAAATGCGGATAATGCCACCTGACAAACTTGAGCTGGACCGCGATCACTCATGCAAATCGGATGAGATCAGAGTTCGTTGACTGCACGAGTGGGATAATGGAAGGAACCATAATTCTTTCGTATACTCAAGCAGATGGGCCTACCGTGAGAAGCTAACTCTGTCTTGATCACAGCAGATCAAAAGGACGAGAGAAAACTGCCATAAAAAAAAATATGAAGGCCACTGCATTCTACTGAAAATTCGCTGTCTCATAGAGGGCGAATACGCTCGCAATATTCCGACCATGCATCAAGACATTGGTTACAAATCTGATTCCCACGATTTGAGGAAGGTGGAATCATTAGAAGTTTTGATTAGGCCTAAGTTGTGACACCGGATAGTCCCTCTGGAATACCCCTCTAAGAAATACTGAAAGGAAAGTCTCAGTTTACCATCTGCAATCTCCAGCAAAATCTCGAATCGACCGAGGGGACTTCAGGGCTATATGACGGTTCAAATTGCGCATCTGGAGAACTTTTCCGCCGGTAAAAGGAGAAAAATTTTCGCGCTCTAACGTTCTTCGTTAAAAACATGCTCACTAGCTGTTCACGGTATATGAAACGTTATTTCAATTGAAACTATGGATCATTTTGTTTCTCATATCCAAACACACCTGATTATGACGAGGTTCATAGGACCATATTATAAGGAGCTCGGTCCTCTTATTGAGTTCCCATGCTTATTACAGACTAGTGTTGATCCGTTAATTCTCCTTTTTTACGAGGATGAGCATGATAGTCTTTTTTTTCCAATTTATAGTCATTTAATTTAGGCCTCGGAGTAAAATCCGACAAGGTCATAATTCAATCTAGCGGACTGAAAAAGACAAGTACTGTCATTTTGACAATATTGAAATCAACCCAGTAGGACTTTTCCTGTCGAAGGAGGTTTATATACTTCGGTTCGGGATCGATTGCCATTCGCACGATAAAGAGAGAAAGAAAAAAAAAACACTCCTTAGACCTGTAATTACAGGAAGGAATCCCAAGCGCCAGTTGGCATCCAATAACCAGAAGGGTGATAAGCTAATAATCTTGGGGGTTAAGTGGGATGAGTTTGGACGTATCCGACATAACTCAGACAACTTCACAGACAGAACTTCTCAAACATGGGAATGCAGCTTGCAACCGGTATAGACGATAGTGAAAGTAACAGTCAATCATGATCAACACAGGATTAGGAACAAACAGCACAAAACATCTCGGGCAAAGACAGGGTAAAAACGCTGAAATATGAGACTCACCTTCGTCGATATCGCCTCTGGCGGCGGCTTCTTGAAGCATAACACACGGATGAAACTGCACCTTGTGACTGGAACGTCGAGTCATTCCGTTCATACGGGCTTTCTCCTTCTTCTGGAATTCCCTTTCTCGTTGCTTCCACTTGTCCAATTGCATGACCCTTCTCTTTCGGGCCAATTTCAGTCGCTCCTGCACTGGGACTTTTTCCAGTTGCGGCATTTCTCGTATCAACTCTTCGTGATCCATGACGCTGAGATCGAGGGGAAGATATCTCAAATGGGACGGCTTTTAAGCATAGGGAGAGACATTCACCTTCACACATGGGGTCTCTCTGTCAGTGGAGAGAAGTTCCACGGTCTGCCTCCAAGCGCATGCATCAAGCACAGGCACCGGCCAACGAAGGCATAAGGAAGGAAGGCTGGAGCTTGCGCCCCTTCATGGTGATAAACTGGGTGAATCACTATTACGTGCACTTTCTTGAAGGCACCACCTGGTGGACGGATCTCAACAGAACCATCTTTTTGTCGATCACCCTCTGTTACATATCGGTTGAAACCTGCAACAGGAGACAGCTATCTCCTTTCTTATCACAAAGACTCGTGACGCTACGCTAGGATGCTACTAACATAAAAGCCATTCGCAATGTCTCAATAACTCAGGAGAATAGGAAAAAAATGAGAGAGCACTCTGGCATGTACCTATAACTCTCTGAAGATCGGAAACGTCAATTTTAAGCAGTTAAGAAACATCACATGACGTAACGTAATGATGACGTGAGTAGCACTGTCGATGATGGAAGAGGGAAAACTAAAGTGGCACAGAAAGAAGGCGGTAGCGATTACGTTCACTCCCGAGAGTCGGAGTGGGGCCAGGAGGAAGTGAGATGGTCGGGCTCGAGCCGTGAGCCATAGCGGCGATGACCTCTTCGGTGACTGGAACGCAGGAAGCGGCTCTGACTTCCACGTCGCCCTCTCTATAGTGAAAGGCGATGCTAGCATACATTATGACAAGCATGAGAATCGTGTCAGGCAGTCAGGGTTCTTTGGGGGTGAAGAAAATACTGATAGAGAAAGAAACGGGAATTAAATACAAAGCCCACGTTTCCATCCCGGCGGTGTGGCCAGCGGCATTCCAATATAACAATTTCGTGATGTAATCCAGCTAAGACTGTCCTTTTCTTTTCCATCTTTCTCTTTCTATCTAATGCCAGCGGGGCCGAGAGATCATATATCAACGAACTCCAGGAAAGGAAGAAGCTCACTGCCTTTCTCTTACTCGACGCTTGCCGGAAGAAATATCGCTCCTCTGCGATTGGAAAGCTCACTTGCGCATACTCGTAGATGCATCATCACCCTCTTCGCACGACTGCAACCGACAAAAATTGTGGGTTGATTTACGCATTCATCGATTTCAGATTCTTCAGATTCTGGAACTGTTAAAGGGAAGAGGCGTTAACGGCCTCTATAAACGGTTCTATAAACGGCGAAAGAAATTGCGCCATTTTCGTTCTTCCTTCTATCACAGGCAATGCACCAGGGCCGTATCTAGGATTTCATTTCGGGGAGGGGGGGGGGGGGGGGGGGGGGGGGGGGGGGTGGGGGGGGGGGGGGGGGGGGGGGGGGTTGAGGTCTGGCGTATGGGCTGTGGCAATTTTTTAATACTTGTCATTGTAAGTCTTTGTGACATATCTGGATTTTCCTTAAGCTGCAGTGTTCAATAAGTCATAAGCTATTAAAGATAGAAAAGACCAAGTACTGCACCGTTTACACCAACGAATAGCAGTATGGCAAAAATTTAAGGAAGATATTTCGGGGGGGGGGGGGGGTTGAACCCCATGAACCAGTCTATCCGGTCCAACCTTGCTACACTTTTAATCTTCAAAGGAGCTAATAAATGTCATCTGTCTTCCTCTCCCCTGAGGGTAGAGGGTGATTTCCCTTTGACCCCTCTACCAAACAGTGGCATGCCACTCCTGGATGGAGGGGGGCAGGCATCATCATCATCCTTCACGTTGGGACCAACGATTCTCCCAAGTTGGGCTCTGAACTCATCATGGGTAGGCCGAGGCAGGCTATTAGGGCGTGTCAGGAGGAATGGGTCGGGGTTGCGAGTGACGATATGCGCGATCTCGAGCCGGCTAGACAAGGGAAGAACACATGGTCCAGGTCGGAAGGGGTTAACGACAGGTTAAAGGATTGTGTATCGCGGAGAGGGCAGTGTTTCTGGACACTAGGGAAGCTCTGAGGCATTGTAAAAGTCCGATGGCTAGGGACGGAGTGACATTTCTCGAAAGAGGGAGCTGGAGCAGTTGGATTGGCTATCATGTAGGAAATGGAGCCTTTTTTAGGCTTTTAGATGGGGGGGGGGCAAGGGATCACGAGGAAGGGACAGCCACTGCGAGCAGCTTTAGACCGCCGAGTACTGGTATGCAGGAAAGGCAGGGAAAAGTAAAGCGTTTCTACGCGAATGTTCGCAGCTTACGTTATAAAATGGACGAGCTCAGGGGAGAGGGCACTGGACAACGGTTTCGATGTCATCGGAATAACCGAGACTTGGGGAGGTTCTCACATTTCAGATAAGAAATTCGAGATTGAAGGGTGCGACATCTTGCGGAAGGATAGGTCCGATAGAAAGGGGGGAGGAGTCGTGTTGTACGCTAGAACCAAACTGGGCGTTCGCGTCAGAGATCTCACCTCGGCTAACTGTGGAGCAATCGAACACTTATGGTGCAAGATCGGTGGGGCAACTGGAGAGATCGTTCTAGAAATATGCTTTAGGACCCCAAACTCTTCTCGTGAGGATGAAGCAGCTTATTTTGCACTGATGCGTAGGATCAGCGAGATCTCGAAGCAGGTGTTGCTCTTTGGAGATTTTAAGATGCCTAACATCGATTGGTCGGTGCCGCGAGGGGGGAGCGAAATGGATAGGGAATATCTCGTTACGATTCAGGATGCTCTTCCCGTTCGGCACGTAGAAGAACCGACTCGCAAGGAAGTTTTATTGGATTTAGTTTTCGCGACGAACGACGATCTGGCACTAGACGTTAAGGTACAGGATAACTTGGGAGATTCGGGGCACTGCGCGATTACGTGGAATATCAAGCGGACGAAGAATAACGCCAAACCGACGAAGGTTTCGTACAACTAAAAGAAAGCTAATTTTGAGACTACGTGAATGCGTTTCAGGCATCGACTCGGAGGTGCGGTTCCGTGGGCTGACGGTAGGGGAGCAATGGGGGGCGTTCGGGACGTTATTGCAAGGTTTCATGGAGGAGTTGCATTCCCAAGAAGTCTATGAAATCGGTCTGGTTTACGGGTAAAATCAAAGCACTCATCAAGTATCATGGATATCAGGGAAATGGGATACGTATAAGCGCACGGGAGATAGAACGGTCCCAGGTTAGAAGAGTAGAAAAGGTTGGGCTACATCCCAGCGGGGTGTGGGGAGAGAGAGCCAATGACGTCACTGGTATAAACTCTACTCGGCTGACTGATAAAATCTCATTTTTCTAGTCTGTTTCTCCTTTGTTAAAAATGTAACATTGGTCAGTTTTTTCTTGCCATATTGCCTTCTTCTTTGCACCTCCATTCTATTGCGCTTGAACGATTGCATCTCTAGATTGTGGCCCTGCCAGGTTCATAGCATTCGCAGATGCCGGTCCTATGTGCAGTCGCCGCCTGCAAGAACATCTGATGATTTTACCCGTAAACCAGACCGATTTCATAGACTTCTTGGGAATGCAACTCCTCCATGAAACCTTGCAATAACGTCCCGAACGCCCCCCCCCCCGAAATGAAATCCTAGATACGGCCCTGCGAGGAGTGGTCCAATACGGCGGTGACGAATCATCATCTAATCGGCGACCTTCCATCAAGTTACCTGGGCTCAACCTACCGAAGAGAGTGAGAGCCATTCTCCATCGCTTCAAGTCCGGTCTTTGGCGTTGTGTGGCTACGAACCCCTAATGAGGCCTGCGCGATAGCCCGCCGTGCGAGTGCTGCCAGCATCAAATGAAATCATGCATCGTTGATGACTGCCCTCTGACTAGACTGGATGGTGGCCTCTGCAACATTTAAGCTGCTGGCCCTGGAGCCTTTGCATGGCTTAACAAGCACTTCCTCGTCTCACCCACCATCCACCCCTCTTCACTCGTTCACATAGGCATTCGATAAATAACTAAATCGGATTCATTCATAGATACGGAAACAAATAAATCCACTGTCCCACGTTGAAACTGTGCCATCAAAGAATCGAGCAATATTTATTACATTTTGTACATGGGCTTCTAGTAGTAAAACCTCTGTCAAAACAGCAACCTCGGTCATCCCTCTGTTATGCGCAACTAACTCGCTCTTTCTCTCCTCCAAAAACCCGATTTAATGTGGACTCCTACCGCTGGCATATCGATAAGGTCTTGGGATTATTCTAAGCATGGGTCTGCAGCTGCACTTCGACGTTCCGCTTTTCTAACATAATTTTCCGTTTTGCAGTGACCTTGTAGTGACCCGAATTAATATTAACGTTCAACTACTCGAGGGCCCGTGCTCCACTAACACATCCCATTTCTGCTACTGCACCTGATCAAAGAAATTAAGTTATACAAAAATCCGACCGACTGTCTGGAACAATCGCTTTCACTTCAAGGGGTGCCCACAAAACGAATCAGTCTAGCCCAGTCTACGTCGCTTTTGCTTTGGGTTCCCTTACTTGCACTTCGATATCGCGATAGCGTCGGTCTGACGACTCTGCCACGAAGGTTGGTAGGGAACTGACAGCTCTGGTTGCTGACAAGGCGCCACGCCCAAAGCCGGGGCTGTACGCGCATGTGCATTGTGACCTACATCCTAAAGGGTTCACAGGTACTCATGCCTTCCCCTCCGTGACCAAATTTCAAATCCAAAATTTGCAATAAACATGCCAATTTTGGTGGTAATTCACAACAAAACGAACTCGGCCTGTATCTTGTTTATATCCACTCGCTTGCCAATTTTCGCATTGATCAGACCGATATTTTTTTAGTTAACGTCGGACAACCAAAGTGTGACACACGGACACACGGACGGACGGGGCGGGACTATAAGTGGTCTCTTTCCTGAAAGGAAAGGAGGCCCACTAAAAAAGGGCGACGACAGATTTGGGGCGAGTCGAATCCCTGCTGGCAGGTTCAACCGGTGGCGGCTCGTCGGATGTAGTAGTAGCACCTCACGGATGGAAACAGGTCAGGTCAGGCATGATTCATCTCCTCTTACGAGCTACCGCTGTTACATCCGAGGGACGATGCAGACGGGACACGTCCCGTCTGAATCGTCCCTCTTCCAGTGCACGCACACATCACTCTGGCCTCTTTGCAAACGCCGACAATTTATACGAGGCCGTTAGCGGTCCGGCGTTGCCCTTCGAGGTCCTGCATCGCGAATGCCCTTCGAAGAAGCGGTGCATGATCCTGTCGTGTGAAACGAGCAAGTCATGACGGGGCACGTGGAACCCCATGAAACACCTATCCGACCCTTTACTCCCCTCTTTAAAAGTGAGCCGACCTCGTCCAAGGCAAGGTTGGTGCACCTCTCTCTCACTCTCACGAGTTTTCCACGTGGCAAGCTGAGTGGTTTTAATAGAGGCTGCATGATCTCATTTTCTGTTTTAAAAACAGAAAACAGTTTTGAAACAGAAAAAGAAGAAAAACAGAAACAGTTTTGGCTTCAGATTCAGTTTTCAAAACCTAATGCTTATTTCCGTTTCAGTGTTGACTAAATCTGAGTATCAGTTTCAGCTGTGGGGCGGAGTTTCGGTTTTAGTCAACTTAAAGCATCAGTAAAGGAACGAAAAGATTACCGATAGAGATCGGAGGAAGGAGCCACTACTTCTAGCCACTACTGTTCGCACTACTTCACTAGTCACTACTTCCTTCTCGAATAACTCCTGTCACTTTCCCCGGTCCATCCAGTAGGAGAAGCAATTTCCAGTTATAGCTTCAGCAGCGAGAGAGGCTTGGAGTTCCAGTTGCATTTATGAAAGCATCTTTCGAATCAGTTTGGCATTCAAAATTCAGTCGTCTGGCGAGTTTTAGTTCATTTTCGGGAACCACTCTGACATCAAGTCCGACCTGTTACTCGAGGTCTTATTTCTTCTGTAACAGACTAACCGAATAAATCGGGAAACCTGATCGTGGCCAAAGTTTCATCTCGACTGGACGGGTTTAACAGACGCGAAACGAGGAGTCGTGAATTGCGGGGTACTACGGACGTCGATGAGAATGGACTCCAAAGGGCGGGAGAGCGAAGCGTGACCTAGAATGCCATCGAGCGTAAGTGAACGAGATGGCGTGATGCTCGAAGCGCATTCCTTCCCCTTCGCGTGGGGAGTTCACGAGGACTAGATCGAGGAGGGAGGGAGAGAGAGACGTGCAGGATGACCTTGAAGGGGGGGGGGGGTGAAAAGCCCACGTCGGTGGTAACGCTGGCTTTCTGCGTGACACGTCCGCAAGGAAAGATCGAGGAGAGGATCCAGTTTCATCTCGCCTATAAACAACGCGAACGAGAGAGCGAGTCTGCGCGCCGACCGGATCGACTTCAGTGTTCGGTATGCTCCTTCTCCTGCATACCCTAGCGATACCTCCGGTGCCAGTGCTGCGAGTTTCTCGCCCGAGTGACCATTGCCAAACCCCAGTTCGATCCTTTTGTTTTCTTTCCATCGCTCAGACAAAAGAAACTCTGGAGCTCCGGAACCCTGAGCAATGGAAGCGCGAGGAGTCTTTATTTTTAGAACCTGGAATGAACACGTCGATTCCGACGACGCCAAGCGAGCTCAGAATTACAGACTTTTAGACGGTATAATGAGTCGTAGGTGAAAATTAAAGTCTTTTCCCAGGGATGAAATTCTTTCGCATCCGACCTACCATTCGTCTCCGACCAGGAAATATGCAATCAAATCGACCTCGGGAAAGTTGAAAATTCGCCTGAACTTAATTCTGCGGTCTCGAATACCGTAACCGAGTTTCTCTTCGGGATGGTTGTGGGATGATTTCCTCACTGCAACTTTAATATTAGTCACGCATTCGGCCTCACGCACCATCATTATTTCTACGAGAGGACTCTTTCGTGCTCGTTGCATCAGCGGTTCTGGAGCAATCCGTGCGCTTCCCCGTATCGATCTATTCAATCTGTTCGGTACCGCGACGACAGGCTACGGGGGACTTTGGCACTAACATATATTAGCGGGTTTTTTTTCTCTGCATGCCGTTTCGGCTACGGAATCTCGACGGTCGTTAGTCCACCGTGAAAGAAAATAACGGCATTCGATCGAGTACGTTGCAGAGGCGTCAGAGGAATGCGTAAACGAGGATGATCCGCGTGCATCTCGAATCTCCTTGACGTGTAGATCCCTCGGCCGGAGCGAATGGAAGGGAAAACGGACACGGAAGCGTCGACGGGATCGGTCGCTTCCAAGACGGAAGAGAGCGAGAAAAGGCCGGGGATGTCCGACGACGACACCACGGAATCGCGGTGGAAATCCGCGCAGAGCCAGCAGCGAGATTTCGTGTCCGCCGTTAAGAATTTCGTGTCGGACGAATTCCCTCGGAGCCGGAGGAAGTCCGATGCCGCTCGTCAGAGACACATGATGGAACTTTACGGGATCGAGTGAGGACATTTTTCGCTCTCGTAGTTTCGATACGATCGAACTCGCTCCGAATCGGGTCGCATCGGTTTCCGATGAAGAGGGTCGGAATCGTGATCTCGTTCTCTGCATCTGTCATGGAACCTCTTTCTTTCGACGATGACCGAAAAATATCGATGGATCGCTCGGAAAGGAGTCACCGGTATTTTTGAGGCTTTCACCTCAAAAATTGAAGAAAAAAAATTCGGACGAGTGGCTTTTGCCGAACTCAAAAATACCATTCTCGTTCGAGTATCGACAGTCAGAGGGAATATTTAGGTGCCTATAGGTGAATATTCCCGGGGGGCAAAAAAAATTCCAAACTTCGTACGGCTGCAGACGGAATATCGTACGAGATACCGGCAGGAAATTTTCACGCCCGAGCGTGCGTGGTCTCGTCGCGTCTTCTTCAAAATTGAAGTGAAATCGGTGCCTCGGAATCCAACCCAGAGCATTCTGCCAGGCGATGGGGAAAGAGCGAGGATGTCTGGTTGCTTCGGACTCGCCTCGGTCCGGTCCAGCCGAGCGGACGGGCGCAGCCGGACGCACTCGCTCGTTCGATATCGCGCAGGAAAGCTCCGCCGAACGACCGATTTCGTTCAAATTTCACGAGACCACCCACGCGTGTTGCAACGTCCCTTAATTTCCTACCGATGTCCCAGATCTCAGGTCCCAGGTCCCACCCACTCCAGGTCGAGGAACCGACGGTGTTGGAATCCGTCGGGCCACGATCGACCGCCCGAGTCGGGTCCTCGTCGGACGCCCACGTGCGATGTGTGTCTCGGGTGCCTTCCCGACGTGGAGCCCTCGTAGGCTCGTCCCAAACTTAGGTGTACGTACTCTTACCGTTTCCCTGCTGGGAACCCCCTTGCCGCCGAGTCTCTTACTCCGGCTAGAAGTACTCCAGCATACACTACCTTCCCTCGATTGCCTCCAAAGGAGGCTTTCACTTCCTGCAGGAGGTTAAAAAAGTTTATCATTTCTAAGTAATTTCCAAGTTAAGTAATTTCTTTTATCAAAAACATCTGGTTCTTTTCCCGATCTAAAAGTGCGCGTCAGATGAGACGAATTAGGTGATCTTACCACGCTCGAATCTTCGTACCGTAAAGAAGCCAATACAGGCTCCACGATTAAAGTATGACAAAGGCACTTATCCTCAGCCCATGGAGTCGAATCCCAGTTAAACCATCCTTTCTCCGAAACTGCCAGGGATTTGCATAGGCTGGTCTGTTTCAACGGATGCATCGAGGAATCACAATATCTTCCCTTAAGTTGTCCGCGGAAAAAATATCGAGTACTACATGAAAAATACTGCCGACTCATTTCACAGGCATCAAGGAGTGACTCACTCCATCAGCTATTTAGGTTATTGTTATTGCTAATTAATTATTAGACTATTACTATTACTTTCACTCGAGCTATCACTCGTTCTGGTTCTAAGTAAGAACAAACCTTGTTCGTTTTTCTGGCTCGTAACCGAGTCAGATGGCTCGTCCGTATTAGCTACACCGAGGTTCTCGCAATAACCGAGCTCGTTATAGGCGAGACCCATTATGGGCTTAGGCCGGAACCAGGCATCTTTTGTCGCTATTAACGAAGTCTCGTTATAACCGAGGCCGTTAAAGCCGAATTCGACTATATCGAAATTTGCAAGCGAAACTAGCTAAGCGTTAAGGGATTTTCGGTCTTCCTCCTACATTTCCATCGCGAATAAGACTTCGCCCGTCATTTTTTTTTTGTCGAAAGGAAGTATCGATACGGTCCCGATTTATGGTATTGCCTTCCATTTTGGAGGCCTGCAAATAAAAGGAATTTTAAATGGCCCCGGTTCAAGAACTGGCTGGGCTTTCATGGACAAAAAAAGGGGAAAATACATGTATAAGCAACTACAGAAGTGATCGAGACGCCCCCACAAAAACCTTTTTCTATAGAGGGGATTGTGGTGGGTGTTCGATGGAGACTCGGGCGTCGAAATGGGTAGAAATCGTAGAAATGCTTTCTGGTTTCCTGGCACCAATCTAAGACCTGGACCTTTGGGGGGAGGGGGGGGGGGGGGGGAATCCGGGAGGATTCACATATAGGCACCTATGTCTTCTCACAGGTTCTCCATATTTAAGCAAGAACTGCATTTTTTTTAGTTCAGAATACGTCGCGATAAATTCGGTTTCGAGGCAAAAACCACAGTTTTGGGCAAATTCCTTCGACATACGGATTCATAGCGCAAGGTGTTATTGCTTGATGTAGTTTGGCACGCAGTCTCTTCATTCAGAATTAGCAAAACGATCTGCCGAAAAGGGAGGGCGGCATGTTGCGCAACGCATGAGCTCCCGCTTCCCCCCGTGACCTCGCACTAACCTCCATCCGCTCTCCATCCCATGCAGATGTATCGTATGCCCAAATCTATGTATCGGATATGCGTGGGTTACATCACCTCGGCCTTTCTGATGATATAGGGTGTTCAAAAAGAAACGCAACCCATTGGATAAGGCATATATCATTGTAACTCATAGCTTTTCTTTCTGTTTGTGATCATTAAGTTCAAGAATGGTGTTCACAGTTCAAGAAAGAAAAGAATATTCATTGTCGAAAGTTACATTAGGAATCGAAGTTATTTACTAATAAACATGCATTCCCCAATGGGTTGCATTTCTTTTTGAACACCCTTTATCTCGACAACAATGATGGACCTTTCGTAGCAGGTTGCTTGCCACTCGTTGGCCCATCTCGTCGACGACCACGAAAGTCAAACGCGATCCATAACAAGCACGATTTCGATTTTAAACTCTGTGATGTGGAGCCTTCCTATCCGTATGTCGACGATGGATACGTCAGCTAGAAAGGCTAAAAGGGAAAGTTCAAGGTTGAAGGATCGGATAAGGACGTCGAGAGGCATATTCACCCATCATGACGTACCCGTGCGGAGGTCCCGCGTTTTTAGTTGTTTTATATGGGCCGTTTGCCTTCTGCAAATTTGGCCCAGTGGTCCTGCATTTAACATGCTCCCTTTCCTCGGCCATACAGGCCGAGGTTTAGGGCTGCGCACGCACATCAGAACGAGGAAGGCTGGATATTTCTGTAGAGCTAAGAAAGTTTTACATACTAATATTTTCGATAAAAAAAAACTCTCCAGAGGCTCTCTTTTAGGTAATGGGACTAAAATCCCATGAGCAATTGAAAGGGATGGTGTCTTCCACTTTCGCCTCCGAGACTTAATTGAAAGATAGTTGCTAAAATTTCCCTTTTATCTCATCTCGATGAACGGGGGCGAGAATGTACAGGGGCGACTTTCCTAACATTGATTTCGTGACTGATAATCACGTCTGCCTCAACCCTTTAAAAAAGGGAGGTAGGGTTAACTCCCAGTTTCACTTTTCCACTCAGTGTAAGATGGATACAGAAAATGACTTGGAGTGGATAGAAACTTTAGTCTCTCGTGGATTCAAAAATCATTGTTCTGATGAAGAATCTTATGAAGAAGTCAAAAGATGATGGCATAAAAAACACAAATTAGGTCATACGGCTGAGAAAAAAATTGCAGCTGAACGAACTGCTCCTGAAGGAGCAGATGATCTGCCCAAATAACACCACATAATGCAGGATTGTGTCATTTTTTCAGGTCAATTTTGTTTGTCCGAAATACTGTAGATAGATTCCGGAGACGGTGAATCCGAGCCTCCCAGTCCCTGCATTTCTTTTTCTTCCTTATTCTGGCACCCCCAGTCTCCAGCAAGACCAGCCGCGATTTCGCGTGCGATTCTTCCTTCTAAATCAAAACTAAGAGTTCAAAAATTGTTTAAGTGGCACTTCTGGGCACGTATCAGTATCCGTCTTACGCAGGCGGGGATAGTGAAACTGGGAGTTGACCTTGCCTCCCCTTTTTAAGGTTGAGCCAGATATGGGTGTCATAAATGAAAATGAGGCGTGGAAAGTCATCCCTGTGCACTTTCCCCCCAACCGTGTGTAGGTCAACGATTATGGGTGACATGCACCAGATCCGTTTAACTTTAAACTGATTCGTAAAGTTTATCTCTGTTAAACTGATTCCCATAGGGAACCATTGTGAGATCAGATTAGTTTAGTTTAAACGGATCCGGTGCATGTCACCCTAAATCACATCTTGTGATTCTAGTCAATCGGAATGCGAGGGCGAGATTTCAATGGGGCGAAAGTGGAAGCAATGATTTCACTGGGGAGAAAGTGGATTACGAGAACTCACCCTTTCTTCTGGCACGAATTTTTGCTGAACACCAACCAATTTAAATTGTTTCTCGACCGGTTCTACTTGAATACCGACTTTTACTGCGACCATGTTAACATTCTATAATTTGCTGTTCAATGAAGGAGGAAACCGACAGACACGCAGACAGAAAGGGATTATAGGTAGCCTGTCTTCTTTTGAGGAGTCCCACTGTGGACTGCAATGCCATTCACTTGAAAAGGCTACACCCTTAAAAACAAGCGAGCGCTGATCCCAGCGTCCCTCCTTTCCCGCCTTTTACTCTTGAGAAGAAAGAAAAGATAGGAAAATTATTTAAAATTTCGCTTTGCTCTGCCAAAAAAATGGAGGAAAAAGGAGCAAATATAGAGGAAAACTGGAATTAACGCTAGCCTTTTTCTAAGAGAGTAGTGCAGATGGTGCTTCGAGGTCTGATTTGCGTTGGATGGCATAAAAAAAAAATTATTTCCTCAATTAGAAACCCATTTAATGCTGCGATCCAGTCTAATTGGGAATGTCGCTCGCCGAGTGTCTACGACCTTATCACCAGAGACTTCTAAGTGCACTCTTAGAAAAGAGTGAGCGATTTCCGAGAAAGGGAGCGAAACTGGAGTTAGCAATTTTACTCCCTGAAAACAAGAAAGTAATGTCGCCCGCTTCTCTCTTTCCTGAAAATAAACACTAACTTTTTCTACTAGTTTAAAAAGTACTCTCCCTCCTTCGTTTCGCCCTCTTAAAAAAGTTATCTGTTCACATAAAGGAGTAGTTATCGATTGTACCTCGTTTTTAGGGAGTAAAATCGCTAACTGCAGTTTTGCACCTTTTCTCGGAAATCGATCGCTCTTTTCTAAGTGTAGAAACCATTTCAAGCTTTAAGTTTTAAGAAAGGCTACGTCAGCGGGAAGAATGATTTCATTGCGCAGTGCTGCGTAAATATACGTACTGTTAATATACGTTGCGTAAATATAAGTGCTCCGCCACCGCGATTGAAGTTTGCTCAGCAGGGCATGCCCCCCATCTGAGAAGGGAAAGAACGCATCTCCGATGCATCAAAGCAGTCAGCTTTGAGGGAAGGAAGAGACGCATGAAATGCATGAGAATAGTGTCCCAAGGTTCTCGTGGTTGCCCCCCCCCCCTCCCCCAAACACACACTTTTTCCATCTACGCTACGCTTATGCTTTCATGCGTTACTATCAAGTCGCTAAAAACCAAGGCCTAATTAAGGTGTATGACCTCGCAGTCCATGCCATGGAAAACTGACAGAATACTTGCTATTTGGCCAGGTGCTTTCCTGTTTTCTTTCGGATACTCGTTTTAAATGGATGTCCGCCTCCCTCAACCGCAGTGATAGCCGTCACTCATCTGGCATCCCTGCAGCTGAGGGTATGTCCCATTCGTCATTACAAAAGTGAACGATGGGGTCTGACAGGTAGGCTTCCAGTTTTGTGACACATTAACGCGAGCGATGGAAGAAGTCTCCAATTTGGGACAAATGCAGAACACTTCTCCCACTTCCTTCAATGCTTCGCACTACCCTCCACCCTCCCTCCTTCTTCCGCTTTCCCTTACCCTCCTTAGTTCAAGAAGACCAAGTACTGGATTGGACTTGTCCAATTGTTGTTTCTCAGAGTACTTCCGGGAAATCTCTCTACTGCAGTCGCACAACATTGCTTCCTTTTTATTCCTTTTCGTTGAAGGCAACTCACGGTAATTTTATCTTCATCTTTTCATTCCCCCTTTGTACACGAAATTTTTTGTCCAGCTTGAGGCGAGGGAGCCGTTTCAGCACGAAGCGAATGAGGAAGCGAGTGATCTTGAAGAACGGGGACTGCAACGTGGTGCAGGAGAATCTGTCCAAGAGAAGAACCCGCTTCCTAGCCGACATCTTCACGACGCTGGTGGATGCCCAATGGCGATGGACTCTTCTCGTCTTCTCTTGCTCCTTCCTCCTTTCCTGGTTGCTCTTCGCCTGCATCTGGTACCTCATTGCGTTCACCCACGGGGACCTGGAACCTCATCATCTCCCCCCTCTACAGGAGGCTTCTGAGTGGACTCCCTGCATCGTCCAGATCTACAGCTTCACTTCCTGCTTTCTCTTCAGCGTGGAGACCCAGCACACCATCGGCTATGGGTTTCGATACACCACGGAACGATGCCCCGAGGCCATATTCATCATGTGCATGCAGAGCATCGCCGGAGTCATGATTCAGGCCTTCATGGTCGGGATCGTGTTCGCCAAACTTAGCCGACCGAAAAAACGGACCCAGACGTTGCTTTTCTCCCGAAATGCCGTCATCTGTCAACGGGATGGAAAACTCATACTCATGGTACGGGTCGGAGATATGAGGCGGTCTCACATCATCGAAGCTCATGTAAGAGCTCAGCTCATTCGACGAAGGGTCACGCGGGAGGGCGAGGTGATCCCCTTTCAGCAATACGAACTGAACGTGGGCTACGACGTAGGCGAGGATCGGCTTTTTTTCATCTGGCCTATGACGATCACGCACACGATCGACGAGAATAGTCCACTCTATAAACTTTCTGCTTCCGACCTCCTTCGAGAAAGGTTCGAACTGGTGGTCATCTTGGAAGGGGTCATCGAGTCTACGGGGATGACTACCCAGGCCAGGTCATCCTATCTCCCGAACGAGATACTTTGGGGTCACAGGTCTGTCTCTTTTCTTCACTCTCTTCTGCTCCCTTGACCCAAGGCGAACATGCATGTAGGCCTACAGTACACACATGGGAAGAAGGAAAGGGGGGCGGGGAAAGATCCTCAGCCCATTACCTTCCCTTCCGCGAACCCTCTCGTGGACCTTATTCATCGAGTTGGGGCCGATTCACGGATGACCCACCCTAAAGATTAATCCATTCCAAAAATGATCTACCCCTGCTCGGTGCGCCTAGTGATAGCACTGTCTTACCGAGAGGCCTCGGTGAGATCTCTCAGTGATTCGTAAAAAAAAATTAGGAAAAAAAAGAGGCTCAGGGGGCTCATTCCCCTTAAGAGTTAAGGCTTTTTCCGTTCAAGCTCGTAGCCTTAGAAAATTACTCGTCTTCTAGCGTGTAACGTGGAAAAGCAACGTAAATTAGGACGTTACTCTGAGCACAAGCTACAATAAGAGGAGGGTGCAGAAAGGCGAAGGCATTACATTCGTCACATACGTCTCTGAAGCGCCTCTCCCTCGACACAACGTAGTAACAAGATCGAACAGAGAGGTATTGATAAATTGGTTCTACTTGCCGCGCATGCTTCACATCACGTGATTGAGGCGAGATCCTGTTAGATCACGAAATACAGATGAATATTCCGGTTATGCTTGACAGCGGATGGCAGTCAACGTCAGTACACACAGTCAGTACACGTCGTATACAGAGTTTCATCGCCACTCTCTTTCACCCCACTCGTGTAATGCACGCTACATTTTCGTACGGGGAGGGACGAAATAAAGTGTAGACTTGGTATTGATATGGAAGAAATGACAAATCCCAATTGCGTTTATGCATCGGAATCAATATGACGTAATCATAACCCATTCTTCGTCATTGCAAGTCTGTAACAGCGGAAAGGGCGTCTATTTCTAAAGTTACTGCTTCCTCTGTTTCGGTAGGTTGTTGACACACCCAGATATTAAATCCATGTACTAGCCCAGTCAATTTATTTATTTTTTTACCCCACCCTGAATGAATGCAACGCAATGATTGCAACGCGAATGGATGAAGGGTAAATAAACGGAGACCATAGAGCATCAATGACACTCTTTTTCCGATTGTATTAACACCCAGTCCGCGAGTAAAAGATAGTCAGACCCCTAAATATTTCTTAAATGCGCCAGATGTCTGGTCAATAAATTAACACCCTCGACAGGAACTGTGGCATCTGATGGTTTCAAATATTGTTTTAGCACTAAAATTGGCTGTTCTGTTGTTGCGCGGCAACCCCGCAAGTTGGGCGGTCGGAAGCTGCCGACACGAAAACTCTCAAAACTGTCGCCACTTTTAATTGCTTGCTTTTGGGGAATTCGAAGGCATTTCGTCTGGAAGGATACAGGGGTCTGAACCAAATCCTTGAAGAACTCACATGCGTCTGCGTGCATAGCCTTTCGAATGTACTTCGGACTATTTCCAGTTCTCGAAAAAAAGTAGGCACGACCATATCGATTTCGACCCCAAAGTATGGCGGCGCAAAGCGCCAACTACTCGCCGGCTTTCCAAATGTTTGCTACCGCCCAAACGGGGAGTAGCTCTATCAGTTGACCGATCGGCATTGCACGAAAAGTCTTTGTGCATTCAATCGTATACTGAAATTTCAGGAAAACTACAGTCAACCCTCGAGATGACGCCACTGTTGGTTCATTGTCGATTTTGGGGCTCTATCGAGTGTTGTAGTATGGCAAGGGCTCACTGTACCCATATTTTGGGAGTTTCACAAGTGGATTGGGTGTTTAAAATAATAAAATCGCATGCAGTGTGAATAGAAAGACATGGACGCGGACAAAGAAGCGTCAGAATTTTCCAGAGCAAGGGGAGGGGGGGTTAGCTAAAAGTGCTGAGAGAGTTTCAGAGCTTTCCCCCTTCAGGTGTCTCAAGGACCTCGTAGGCTGCTTCCCTTTTTATAGCGAGAGAACTGAGGTTTCTGCACCGAGTGAGACTGTCCACTGCTCTCTTCGCTGCAGGGACCGATACACCGCGGTAACTTGACGTACCCACAATCGTCTGGAAAGGACGATACCGAACTCATTCACCAAACTTACTGCAGCACTGTTAAAAAGGACAGATCGAAATCTCTTCATTCCAACATATTTTTGGATTACAGCAAGTCTCTTCCAGAGAGCCCAGTCGTAACGAATTTCGATCGGCCTTGAGGGTCATTCGAGTGACCGAGGTGGCAGTCCTCTGTCATCCCTCCTGTCCCTTCTACCAGATTTGCTTCAGATATTGATACAGATACCAGATCTGCTTGATCAGAAGATCTGCTTCGATATTTCTTGAAAATTGATATCCGCCCTTGTCACTGCCTGCGATACTTTTGCATAAGCTCCTTCGACAGCACAGTCACACGAAAATCCAAAAAATGTTCAGTTACAATCTGTGAAAAGGAAAAACGGTGATTTAAATTGGAAGTACCTTGGGCTAAGGACTTCATGAACATCCCTTGTACTTAGTACACAGGTTCAGATACCGCACACACTTCGTACTACTGGGAACTCTGGGAGAACCGCTCTGGATAGACAGAGTTTATAATTTTTCCCCCTTTGGACTCTAGGTTCGAGCCGTTGGTATCGTTCAACAAGGAGGTGGGTGCATATGCAGTGGATTACAGTCAGTTTAACAGCACTTACGAGGTCGACACTCCCCTATGCTCTATGAAGGAACTGGACAACTTCAATCGCCTCCACGGCAACGATAAAGACAAAGACTCCGACCAGGGTTTTCCTCTCTCATTCTCTCTCTTCCGTTGATGTTCTCTGTTCAGCCGACAGTGACTTTCACTCGATTCGTTATTTATTCATTCGGAACGGAGCAGAATCGGAGAGCTGTATGTCGTATACGGCAGATCCGAGAGGATCTCCACCCATCGTGACCTTCGTGACTCGAAACGAGGTGACAAAGACGTCCAGTCTGAGGGATCTGACGGATCCCCATGCTCACTTCGCGGATGCCATCCCTTCGAGCCAAAACCATTTCAACTGCTGACACCCATCCCCTTCCGCACTTATTCTTTCTGGTAAGCTCCATTTCCGCCATCACAAGATCGTTTCAAAATATAGGTCGAAAAGTACGAGGGGTGTTGAAAAAGTTTCCGATCCGAGGCATCCCTAATTGTAATGCGCTGTTCTTCCTTTTCGCAAGGGGTGACAGACATTAGAAAAGTAAAATTGAAAAATTTCGTCACATTTGGTGATGGACAGTTCTTGGTAGATTTTTTTTTTATCGTACTGCCGAAGGGACTTCCAAAAGAATTTAGAAAATTGAAACGAGGACAGTGAGACGAGGCGATATCCCAGCAGATCTTAGAGAAGAAGGGATATTAAAAAGCTGTACCAAGGAAAGAAGAGATATTGAACCTCAGCAAACACCTGAGACGAAGAATAATAACGATGGGGCTCTGCATAGATTTGACTCGGATAGGCTCGAGGAGGCAAACGAAGGGAGTGATGCAAGGGTCATCCTCGATGGGATATTATATAACTCTCCGAGCACGCGCAACCGATCCAAATCTATAGATTTGGATCGGCTCGGAGCAAAAAAGTTTTGTGTTTTTGTGTATACACAAAACATTTTTGTCCCTATTATGACACACTTGGGATGTGCCAAAAGGTGTTTCGAATTTCCGACACGTACGTTATGTGTCAAAAGGTCTCTGTGTGAACTGCATTATTTCGGCATTGCTGCGCAGATTACCTGACTGTCGTTGGTTGACATCAGGTTATAACCTGAGGTCAACTAACGTTCCACTCGAAATAGATGATGAGCTGCTGCACGCAAAACTTTTGGTGCCGAAGTGACACATGTTCGTATGGTCCATTGTACTCGCATGGTCGTTTGGACACACTTTGTTTTCACATTATAATATTCGACACACCTTTTGGCACATTTCAAGTGTGTCATAATAAGGACAACCATTTCCGTGTCAAAAAAGCTTTGTGTAACGGGTCCTAGGCTTCAACCGGAATTCTATTGTCAAGCAGATTTCCCACGTCATTCTCCTTTGGTTAAAACAAAAAAGACAATTTTTCGAATTGAATTTTGTACTTACCTACCCATGCTGCAACGTTGGCTGAAATATGGAAACGCAGGCCTTAGCCCGTGGTTTTTCGCCGCAACCGGTATCTTCCTCGGCCAAACGAGCCATTGCTCGACGGAGGCAAAATTGCACGCACGGAAAGCCACACACAAAAGAAGAAAACAAAAACCGAAGATGCGCAGCACTCAAATCGCGACACTTCATATGCAGGCTGTCTGGACCACGGGTGAAGGACTACTGCCTCGAAACGAGGCTCGTACGCCCAGGACAATGACATATAAAAAAAATTCCGTTCACTACGAACACGTGGCGTGCAAGTGTTGAACCATGCACGGTGAACGACATTTATAATTGATGCGAAACCGTTGGAGCAGGGGTCCGCAACCTACGGCCCGTGGGTCGAATCCGGACAGCCTTCGACGTCAGAACAGCCTTAGGGAATTTTGAAAAGTAGAGAAAATTCGGATTTTTTTTTTTTAAGTGCCTCCAGCCCCTGAGGGTAGTTGCTCATTTCAATACGGCTCTTGACTGAAAAGGTTGGAGACCCATGGTCTAGACATGTCCTATCTCCTGGACGCAATTTGAAAGAAATTTAGTGGAGACAGATGCTGTCTCCTCGGACCGACAAGGGTTAAGGCCATATTTAGCATCGCGTTCATATTTGGAGGCCTGCAAATAAAGGATATTCAAATGGCCCCAGAGATGGTCTCTTAAAATGATGAGGGAAGCACTGGAAATTTGATACGAGCGAGAAGGCTCAGGCAAGGGTACTGGTAAAAGCCTAGTAACGTCTCTTAGTCTTTCAATGTCGATCGCCTACCTAGCTTTTATCTGATCGCATATGCGAAGCCACTCTTTCTTACACTCAGAAAACAAAGGGTCTTTTTTTTTTTAATCAAGCTTTATTGAGGTTCCCAAAAGTAACAATACAATGCTAAAATTTTATATTTTGCCACTGGGATGCTCTGAAATTTGGTTGGCTTTCAGAAGTAATATGAAAGTTAAAACAACTTTACTTTTAAACCCAAAGGAGATATTAATTAGTCAAGTAATTTTAGCAAAAGGCTTCATTTCGGATATAATAAAAAAAATGAAGGGCTTATCACTAGCACAATAACAATTTCTTCCACTTGCCCACCGTTGACGTCAAGGCAACGAACCTAGCGCTTCAATTAGGCTTGCACTTTCCCTTTGACAGGTCTCTGGAGTCATTTTTCAAATTTCTCCTACGATACGGTTCTCCAAATAAAGTAAGTTTGCTTGTCTGATGCGATAAACATATGTTTTTAAATGTTCCCATAAAAATAAACTCAATGGTGTTAGATCTGATGAACAGGAAACCGGATGAATTTCACGCCGACATATTCATCTCCCAGAGAAATACTGATCTAGCCAAGCACGTACGACGAGGTTACTCTACACATCCATCAAAACGACAGTTTTTCTATACTCTTCCCTATTCAATCGGCATCCATCCATTTTCAACACGACTTTCCTTTTAATTTCCTCGAAATCAGTAGGACAGATAACATTTATTAAAAGAGAAATGTGAATATATACAAGGAGTGTTCAAAAAGTGCTATCTCCTGCTTTCTGTAATTACTGACTACAGGAAAGTGAGGTGATTGTTCATGAAGAATGGAATGTGAGCTTTAATTTGATATGATTTCCTCCTTTTTCTGCGTATCAAATCACGGGGAAGGAACATTTTTATTGGACCCAGTTATACCCACTGAGCTCTGCTACTACAGAGTAGCTGGTGCAGGTGACATGATATGAACAGACATGATACTTGGCACACTCCTTGAATGTATACCGAAGTCTGTTCTTGGTGACTTCTTGAACTTGTGTTAGGACTCTGTCCCTGAGATAACCACTAACTGCCGGTGGGCTGCTCGCTCCAGAAAAGGAATGAGGAGCCTAGAAAGCGACCGCACGTCAAGACATTCTCCCACCGTACGATCCCAAGGAATTGTGCTCTCTTCTCGAGGCCATAGTTGAAGAGGATGTATGTGTTGAGGTGCATGAGACAGCTAATAGTGTGGCCATCTCGATGGGGCCTGCCGAGACCATTCACCACCCCAACCTCTGAATGATGAAGATTTGTGTATGCCACATGCTCACAGATGCATAGGAACGGGAACGGAGGGAAATTTTGTAGTGAAAACATCACTCAAGTTGAAAATACAGATTCAAAGTATTCGAAGCAACGTTATTACTGATGGTGGAACCTGGTTTTAGTTTTTTAGGCCAGAGAACTCGTTAGGAAGGAAG
The DNA here is from genome assembly GCA_905338385.1 of Darwinula stevensoni. Classification (NCBI taxonomy): domain Eukaryota; kingdom Metazoa; phylum Arthropoda; class Ostracoda; order Podocopida; family Darwinulidae; genus Darwinula; species Darwinula stevensoni. The sequence goes on along the minus strand of CAJPEV010000011.1, from coordinate 2,743 downwards.
TAAATATGACTGGAATTGATTCACGACCAGTCACTCAGAGATGTCAGAAGATGATGTGTGAGGTGCTTCATGGCTTTCTCTTTTCATCTCTAAAATGTCTAATAATTCACGTTCCAGCACCAAAAGGGATACCTATTGCAGGGCGATTCTAGGTTAGAATAATATTATGAGAAGTTGAATAGGTTACCAGGGAGAGAGGGGCAAAGTCTTTATGAGGAGGGTTAAAGTTTCTGCCTGGCAATAGCCCAATTGACAGGTCGGAAGATTTTTCAATCACCAGTGATGGACATGAGGTGATGCAACCCCCACCCCCTTCTCTATTGATCCGATCTTACCCCAAGCTACTTCTCGTTGTTATCAACTTTCAAAACTTGACCTGGCAGGGAAGCGTCCTGAAAATCAGAATGAGGCGAGGAAGAAGGGATGCAGGAGAATTGCGGCCGATTGCTGCATGATTTCGACATGCCCTCAGTGAAATCGTTATTGGTCTGAGGATAAAACAGCAAATTCGCTATAATTCGGCAGAGCCATTTTTCAGGGCCATCTCGAAAGATTTACTTATAAAAACTTAAATCCTCATTCTGAAGATACTTGGTTCCGAAGTTCCAAATAACTACAAATTAAAATATATTCACGCTAATTTTCAAATGCCTCCCAAGAATTACCTTCAAAATCTGAACGCGGGGAGATAAAATTGGAGGCAACGTCCACGTTATTCAAATTCGCTATGATTCGGCAGAGCCATTTTTCACGGCCGTCTCGAAAGATCTACTTAGAAAAACTTAAATCCTCATTCTCAAGATACTTGGTTCCGAAGTTCCAAATAACTACAAATTAAAATATATTCGCGCTAATTTTCAAATGCCTCCCAAGAATTACCTTCAAAATCTGAACGCGGGGAGATAAAATTGGAGGCAACGTCCACGTTATTCATTTGTGTCTTTCTCGATAAATCAGGAATTTTAAAATATATTCGCGCTAATTTTCAAATGCCTCCCAAGAATTACCTTCAAAATCTGAACGCGGGGAGATAAAATTGGAGGCAACGTCCAAGTTATTCATTTGTGTCTTTCTCGATAAATCAGGAATGACAGATTTAGGGATGAGATAAGCCAGGTTCAACGAGACGAAAGTTACGCAAAATGCATTCCGCTCTAAAAATCCATCAGAGCAACGTCAATAACTTTACAGCAATATTTAGAAATTCCGAGAAAGAAAATGAAATCAATATCAACATTTTTCAAAGAGAGATGTGAATGTGAGTCTCTGGAGTGACCCACCAAAATCCTGACCCATGACCATATGGCTAGAATGCGAATTTTCCCAGAGGATATGGGAAGAAATCATGATGCGTCAGGCGTAGTATCATTTATGCCGATATATACGAAATTTGAGGTGATTTTCCCCACAAACACCCAAGGAGGCATAAGAGCCCGGAGGCAGTGGTCCTACCAGGAACGGTCCGCTTTGAATGAACATTCCATGGAAACCCATACGGAAATCGCGAATAATAAATAAATTTGTCCCTGCAATCCAGAGACTCGTCTCTATCGATTGATCAGAGAACATTTCACAATTTATGCTATGAAGGCGGGAAAAAAAAAACATGAAAAACCCTAGGGAGTTGCGTTTTTTGCCCTGACATCGTTCACATTGCATTACTTTTCTTCGAAATACCACGTTCAAGGCTCGTGAGCTTTGGTATACAGTTCAACCAAGAAGTATTCTCAAGTCGCATAGACAATTATCTCTGTGGTCGGAATGATAACTAGGAAACTGCTTTGAAAATTATATTTATTTGTAATACGGGCTCTTGATCTTTATTCCTCGTTTGAGATTCGATTGCATCGTCAATTTTTCGATTTACGATTTACGATTTTCGATTATGATGTTAATGGGGCGAACTGTTTCCGAGTTGTTTTGATTCGACCAGTCGAATGGCTATCAAACAGCAAATTTAGCAAGGACATATGACTAACTATATGGAGTCCAAGTCACGCGCAGGAACAGATGACACTACCGCTTCCTGATTAGTTGCAGATGGGGAGTGTTAAGCACGGGAAACAATGCCACGTGCTCCCGTACTCAACAATTGACAGTGGAGAGCTGACTCGCTTCTCCCTCCTTATCTCGAAAACGTTTCAGTTNCGCTTCTCCCTCCTTGTCTCGAAAACGTTTCAGTTTCGGAAAATTCTGCCTAAACAAGATTTGTAGTCCAGAGTCTGCCCAAGCCATTGGTATACTTTTTTATTTTTGACAATATTTAAGTGAGATAAATGTACACCAGGGATGATGCCTCCATAATGTACCTCCGTTTCCATCAGGCGCTATCCTTCTCCTCCATACATCTCGACAGTGAAGCACTTGAAGAAAAATCACTTTCTGCAAATATATGTAGTCTAGATTCCAACCTAACCGGTGGTGTAAATTTTGAAGCTGTGCGGCTTCATTTTAGTTTCATACTCCCCCAAATAGAACCATCCTCAATCTCACCTCTCCCAGGGTCAGGTAACGTTCCATCGCTCCCAAGCATCTCTAAAATGCCATGTCTCATGAATCTACTTTTTCAGACAAGTTTTGGAGCTCAAAGTCCATTCTAGTCTGCGGGATGCGTTTCATTTCAAAGGAAAGAGGGGACCTAAGTTGATAAACTCCCCTTTGCGAATATCACATATTCCATTTATCATAATCAGGAAAAGCAGTAATCTCGTGGAAATCGTTACCCTTGGGGCCTTAGATTGTG